>JASAMW010005245.1:0-61152 GCA_030247985.1 Epsilonema sp. ZAB3_2
CATACATACATACACTGTGTTATGACAGGCAATACCGCCGGTGCTGCTGCAAGGCGAGACGTCGGTGGGGAAGACAAGCCTGGTGCAATACCTGGGCAGGCTGACGGGTAACCGCTGCGTCCGCGTGAACAACCACGAGCACACGGATCTGGCGGAGTACGTGGGAAGCTACGCGAGCGACGCGGAGGAGCGACTGCGATTCGTGGACGGCCCACTGGTGGAGGCGATGGAAGGCGGACACTGGATCATACTGGACGAGCTCAATCTGGCACCTCCGGATGTCCTGGAAGCATTGAACAGGGTGAGCTGTCATGATCAAAAGGGGAAATTGTGTGACTGAGGTCATCCGGGTGTGTAGTCAAATGGTTAAGGCGCTCGGCTGGAACTCGAGAGGTCCAGGGTTCGATTCCCTGGCACATCTGGCAAATTTTCCTTCTCGACTGAGAGCAGAGCAGACGGATTTTGGTGCAGTGGCTCGCTGTAGGGTACTGTGGGATAAACCCGGCCACCTACGCTCCTTTGAACTTGCAAATGATGAACCAAATACAAACAGCTCATATGAAAGAGGGGAGTTCAAGGAATAGATTGATGTCATACGTTCTTTCGTTTTCAGTCGTTCCATCGATTGCTGAGATAGGCAGCCTTGAAACTTCTTTGACCGGATTTTCCCACGGCCGGATTTACCCCATTGTACCCAATATTGCTTATTGGTGCCGGTCTGAGTTTGGCCTTCATTGGCGTTCTCTCTCAGGTGCTGGACGATAACCGCGAGCTGTTGGTGGCGGGAGACGCGACGCGTGGTGCGGGCGCATCCTCGTTTCGCGCTGCTGGCCACGCAGAATCCGCCCGGCGTCTACGGCGGCAGGAAGCGACTCTACCGCGCCTTTCGCAATCGCTTCCTCCAGTTGCACTTCGGAGAGCTGCCGCGGGAGGAGTGGGAAGAGGATCCTGGAGAAGATGCGCACTGCCTCGCTCCTACGCCCAGAAGATGGTGGCCGTCATGATGCAATTGCAGGTACATATTGTATCCTCTATTCGCCTTGCTCCATAAGAGGAGGTGCCGTTTTCGCCCTCCTCGCCGATTTTTGAGCTGCAGTTATCACACACGCAAAGCACGCCGAAGCAATTACTTTTTCAAAATATATATCAAAATTGCAAAAAGTAATTGCTTCGGCGTGCTTTGCGTGTGTGTGATAACTGCAGCTCAAAAATCGGCGAGGTGGGTGAAAAGGGCACCTCCTCTTATCTTATGAAGCAAGGCTAATACAGGTTACACTGTAAGCGTATGTACGAGTAATAGTAGCAAACGAGCGAACGTTCCTAGAAACTTGAGTAATTTTATGTTTGGCTAGCTCCTTTATAATAATAATATGCAATGCGATGCGAGTGAAACTTAACTTAGTGATTTGAAGACGCGCATTTGTATCACCTGAAGCATGAGTAAGCGAAGAACATAGTAAGTATGTACGTGTGTTGCAGGTGCACCGCAATTCGGCGGGTATGTTCGCGGGCAAGGAGAGTTACATGACACTGCGGGATCTGTTCCGCTGGGGTCAGCGCTACTCACGCTCCGCTTCCGCTCCAAGCGGGCAGAAGTTTCATGATTGGGATCAGTTTCTCGCAGATCAAGGTACGTATGGTACTGGAACTGCCATTAACGAAGTCCTCCTATCCGAGTCGCCAGAGTTATTCCGTACAACGCCGTATAGTGTATAATGTGGGCAGGTTTATTTGTTTGTCGCAGGTTATCTGGTTCTGGCTGGCCGATGTCGAAGGTCGGAGGACGCGAAAGTGGTTCAAGGCGCACTCGAGACGCATTTTCGACGACGAGTGGAACCGGAGAAATTATTCGGACCCGTTTCACCATACTTACGCCTGGATGTCACCGAAAGGCTGGCAGGTGTGCAAGAAACGATAACGAAAGAGACGCTTACGTTCCTCAGTTCATATTTGTCTTATGTTCACGTTTGTCTTGCATGTTTAGTGATAGTACTGTTGTTTGCAGGCTTCGAGGGCATCGTTTGGATTGGAAATCTGCTTAGAATGGCAGTGTTGACTGGACAAGCGCTGCAGTTTGACGAACCGGTGTTGTTGGTCGGGGAAACTGGGTAAGTTTTTGGCGTCCTTCCAGCAAGAGTTGCTTGTGGGTCTTTGCCCGTTCTGCGAGAAATAGAAATTCGTTGGGTATTTCTCTGTGGGAGTATTACCCAAGATAACTCTCGGATTTTTTTAGCTTTCCCTTCTATGTTCACACAGTATTGGTACCGTCCTCCTTTCCATTCGTATGACTTGCAAGCTGAATAACTGTTCGTTTTGCTTCTGTAGCTGTGGCAAGACGAGTTTGTGCCAGATGTTGGCCTTGGCAACTTGTGACGAGAAGGACGATAATGCGTTGACCATCGTCAACTGTCATATGATGACAGAAGCGGCTGATTTTATTGGACGGCTTCGGTCGGCACCTTCCAAGGTACAACTTGCTTATAAGCTACTCACGCACCCCCACGTATGTACGTACAACACGCAAACTTGGTGGCATTTAGAAATGCGGTCTGCTTTTCCGTTGGCAAGAGGGTCCACTGGTACGCGCCATGAAGACTGGTCGTCCACTGCTAATCGATGAGATCTCATTAGCCGAAGACTCGGTGCTGGAGCGACTGAACAGCGTGCTGGAGCCGGAACGCACTCTTGTTCTACCCGAAGCCGCCACTGCCTCTTCAGCGGCTGAGGTGCTTTGCGCGTCGTCCGGCTTCCAACTGATGGCGACTATGAATCCAGGTCGGGACTACGGCAAGAGAGAACTGTCCAAGGCCCTGCGCAACAGATTCACAGAGATCTGGTGCGACGCGGAGTACGCCCGAGCGGATTTGGTGGCGATCGCTGCCTTTAACTTACGGCTGGAGTCGCCTAAAAAGTGGGCTGAAATGATGCTGGATTTTGTCGCCTGGTTTTTGGAGAAGGTACGGCAGAAGGGAGCGTTGGGACAAGTGGTGGTGACGGTACGAGATGTGCTGGCCTGGACGCATTTTATGAACGCAACGACGGGAGGGGAGGAGTCGGAGCCTCGGTTTGAAGAAGGGCTCGCATATTATCACGGCGCCCACCTGGTATTTCTCGATGGCCTGGGCTCCAATGTCACAGCCTGCGACCGTCAATTGAGGCAGGAGATGTGCGAGGAAAGTCGAGAGTTTCTTCGGAATCAGTTGGACCGAAAAGGAATGCTCCGTAGCGTAGCAGACACTGGAGAAGAGCAGGCGAGTGATGTGATGATTACTGGAGGAAACCGGGTGGGCATTTCGCCGTTTTCCATCCCACTGGGACCGGAAGCAGCCATGTCGCGTGGCGGAAGCTTCAGCTTCGAAGCGCCCACTTGCGCTCAGAACGCCCTGCGGGTGTTTCGCGCTCTGCAAATCGCTAAAGCTGTGCTGCTGGAGGGCGGACCCGGCGTGGGCAAAAGCAGTCTGATTCTGGCGTTGGCTAAAGCGACCGGACATCCGCTGACCAGACTGAATTTGTCAGAGCAGACGGATCTGTCGGATTTATTCGGATGCGACTTGCCGCTGGCACTGGCGAATGGACAGCAGGGGTTCGCCTGGCAGGACGGGCCGCTCTTGGCAGCGATGAAGCGGGGACACTGGATCTTGATTGATGAGGTATGTATGGTAGGTATTGTAGGTATGCGGTTGATCTAAGCTAGGGGAGAATTGAGAGATCAGAGGACAAGAGAAGTAGCCTGAAAAATTGGGGAGGCCAGTGCGTGAGTCGAACACGCAGCGCAGCACGGGTAAACGCTCCTATTAGCGCACGTCCCATCTGACCGCCATGACTCAATTTCTCAAACGTCCCCTTTTGTACCTCCTCACTGGGCTCGTACACGCTCTTTGTTTGACCGCACAAACTGTTTGATCGAGAGAATTCCAAACTGTTAGCTCTCCTCTCCAATCTAGCTCGTATCGTAAACAGCTTGCCATACACAACCAATCCAGTGCCTTAAGGCAAGGTTTCCCTGGTGTGTGCATTGTTCACGGACACCCTCAAAATTTCGCATTTCCTATTCGGTTCATAAATAAGTACTACAACGCATGGGGAATCGAATGCAAAAAACCGCATCTCAAAATTCGCCCTCGTTGACGAGTTATACATGCCCAAACCCTCCTGACCTATTTTAAGGCGAAAATTACATAAAATGCATTCTTTTTAGGTTCCAGTGGACGCAGCCGGCTGAAATTTTGTACACACATACCCCCCTACCTGCAGGGAAATTTTTAGCCTTCTCGCCCTCTTTACACTGGAGTTATGGCGTTTTACAGTCAATTTCCATGCAAACTGGGGCTAGATTTTTTTAGGTTATATGCCTATAGCTCATTAGATACAGTACCGGCCGCTCTGAAAATTTTTATCCCTTTAGGTAACCCATTATAGTTTTCGAAAATACAAAAAGAAAAAATTCGGTAGTGGTCCATGAAAGAGAACGGTCCTCATGAATAGTGAAAAATTCAGGAAAAATTTTCCCGCCTTTTTCTATTATTCAAGATAAATGAGCCATACCACTGGAGCTTCTTCCTAAAAAGTAACCTATCATATGTAGAATTTGATGTATATTTCAAAAATAAAATTAGTTTTTCAAAAAAATTTAACCCTTACCCAAAATTCTCAAAAATATCTCAAAAATATACTACTTTTGCAAAATTATATGCTAGGGGTTAAATTTTTTTGAAAAACTACTTTTATTTTTGAAATCTACAGGGTGTCTCATAATAAACCGTCCACCTTCCCGTGCATGTAACTCTGGAACCACACCATAGATTTTAATGCGGTTTTCTGTATCTTGTAGCCAAGGCTTCAACTGCGATGTGTACAAAATTTTAGCTTCCTAGGCCCAGTGGAAGCTCCTCAAACACCTTTCTCCTCCAGCGGTCAAAAACAAGGTTTTTCGAACTGGTAGTGCCGATTTAGGGGTAATTCTGTGCATGATTAATAATAAAATTAGCCTCGTAATGAAGAAATATGTCCCAAAATGCTAGGAAATGTGTATCTCATTCATTATCCCCAGTGCCAGCATAGCAAACGCATGAAACGGTATATTGAAAAACTAAATCCGATATTTTCTCCATAGTAAAGGAAAACGTCGATTTTGAGCTTCGAGATTCAAACCGTCTTAGTTTCCAAAATATGTGGACCACATAGTTGAAATTTTGTACACTTACTTGTTGAAGCCTTGGCTACAAAATACAAAAAACCGTATGAAAATCTAAGATGTGGTTCCAGAGTTACATGCATGGAAAGGTGGACGGTTTATTATGAGACGCTCTGTACATCAAATTCTACATAAGATAGGTTACTTTTTAGGAAGAAGCTCCAGTGGTATTGCTCATTTATCTTGAATAATAGTAAAAGCGGGAAATTTTTCCTGATTTTTCACTATTGTGAGGACCGTTTTTCATGCCACTACCGAATTTTTTCTTTTTGTATTTTCGAAAACTATAATGGGTTACCTAAAGGGATAAAAATTTTCAGAGCGCCGGTACTTATCTAATGAGCTATAGGCATATAACCTAAAAAATCTAGCCCCAGTTTGCATGGAAATTACTGTAAAACGCCATAACTCCAGTGTGAAGAGGGCTAGAAGGCTAAAAATTTCCCTGCAGGTAGGGTCCCATAGGGGGTATGTGTGTACAAAATTTCAGCCGGCTCGTCCATGGACCTAAAAAGAATGCATTTTATGTAATTTTCGCCTTAAAATGGGTCAGGAGGGTTTGCGCATCTATACTCCTAACGAGGGCGAATTTTGAGATCGTTTTTTCATTCGATTCCCATGTGTTGTAGTACTTATTAGGTTCTTAAAAGTAAGCTTCTTATATAATTTAAGTATAAGTAAAAGTATCTATACTTTTATTATTTTAGTTTAAGTAAAGTATAGGTATAATTTAAGTAAAAGATAATTTAAGAAGAGTTTAAGAATTTTTTGGGTATTTGTAGTATGTATGGATATATAGGTATGTGTATATTTTAATTTTTTTTTGTTTTTAATTTTTAAGTTTAGAAACAGATTAGCCTTATAGTTAATTTTTATCTTTTCATTTTCATTTACTTTTATTTTATTAAATATGACAAAATAATTAAGTTTAAGTAAAAGATGAGTTTATTTAATAGTTTTAGTTTAAGTTTAAGTAAAAGTAAAATTAATACTTTTATTAGTTATTTAAGATAAGATATTTTAAACTAGTATTATTTAACCGAAGGAATGTATATTGAGGCGCTTTATAGATATAGCCTTCTCTGCAGCCTGCCGGTTTTTTTTCCTTCCGGTTCGTATGGCGGGTTCCGGGTCGAGTGCCTGTGGGGGGTAGACTTCCTGATTTAGTCTCTGGTTCTGTGTATAGTCGACGGATGGGGCGGAATTGGTGTTTCAGTGTTGGCCCGGTTGAGTCAATCATCTTGGTATCCGGTGAGTGTTCATCCAGTCACCAGTTTAGGGTGGTGGGGCTTTTTGCCTTCACGTTCAACAGGGCCGCGTAATCTTCTAAATTCTTGCACCACTGGTCCTTATTGTAGGGGTACTGTGTGTGATCGTTCCGGTATGGAAATATCGTATAATCATAGTTAACTTGAGATTCCATTTTTCCATTCCTTATGTATGTCATATGTTCAGGTTTCGTTGAGATGAGTCGAGAGTCCTCTGTTTCACTTACACTGATTTGCTTCAACAAATGATTCGATTACAGAAGGATTTCTAAATACTTTCTATCAAGGCATCGTAGAGTCCAAGGCTTTAGTACTGAGAAAGGAAACTTATGCTCTTCACTTAAAGGCTAGATTGAATTACAAAATCTAACTCAGCTTTCATGGTAAAATTATTAGATGACCACCAAGTGAACTTTTATTTTTCCCGTGTTATGCGAATCGACAACTTCCCCGATTCGTACACATAGCGGCAATTCTCACTACGGATGAGTTTGCTTCGAATTCGTACAAGTTCGCGATGAGTTTCTGCCAATTCCCATACCTAGTTTTCTGTAGAGCACCTCTTGGTGAATTCGGCCGCCAGCTTTGTTTTTCGGGGCGCGATTTCCCAACCGGTTAAAGAATCAAAAGTTTCCATTCCGTCGGATCTGAATAATTTTTCACAGAAATCTTTAGCATTTCGTGAGCTAAGTTTGATCTGTAGCCTATTCCTGTCACCACCGATAAGCTTTTCTATTTTAGTTAAAGCTTGTTCGCATCTTACGTATGTCTTGTTTCTATGCTATCATGGATATTGGAGCAGTTGGTTGTTTATTATGGTTGCGTTGCGTCTTATAGGCCGAGCCTCTCCTTCCTCTTCTTCATTGCGGTTGGCAGCCTTGGGAGTTCACTTCGCGATTTGATTCGATGGGGGTCGGCCGATGCGGCGAGATAGCATGCGCCTTGCGTCCTGTCCTCTCGAGTTGTGTGATATGTGTCTAAAAATAACGCGTCGCATGTGTCGTAGGGAAAACGTACGACGTCCGCGAAAGTTTTATTTTAGATTTTTGGAGTTGATGAAGCTGTGAGACTGCTGTACCAGAACCGCTTTCGAACTCGCGACGATAGAAACGCAGTGAGTCCACTTCAGTTTTTTGCGACCGTTGAGCGAATGTTTCAATGAATGCATAAGAATGACATATGTATAACGACCGTGGATGTGGAAGGCTGCGTATATTGATGATTTAGGTGGCGCAATTGTTTACGGAAGTGTTCGGCAGGCTGCTGGAGTTGTTGTCGCCTATGTACTGGGCGGATGCGTCCAGTTTTCAAGTGGGGAAAGCCAGCCTTGCTAGGGTGATGGAACCTTCCACTATTGACGTCAGAGATCTGAGACTGCTGAAATCCCAACTGCCTCCGCTGGAAAGTTTGATGACTTGTGTGCAGATGAACTGGCTGGCGATACTGGTAAGGAGCTACGGTGTCAACATGACTTGAAAACGGGTTCACAAAGAATGTGGTGAACACGGGTTCACAAACAATTGAACACGGGTTCACAACATAGACTCCATATATTGTCGCGGCACCATTACCAATGTTTGCATAGCTACTACGTACGTAGGTGATCAGGCAGTACAGTAGCTATATTGGCAGGTGCTGTCGTTGACTCGTTGTGGTAAGTAAAGTAGAACTAGAATTGCTGGGACCCATGCATTATTTATCTCCGGTTCTAGCGACCGTAGAGCAAAGCGGTTAAAAATCTTCATAACTTTAGTGTCTGAAAAAAAAAGTTTTGTTATGATTTTTGGGTTTGGTGGTGAGTTTAATATTTGTAGTTTTTTTTTTTATTTTATTTATAGTGAGAGGTAGGGAGGTGTATTAGCTATTATGTCAGAGTCCCATAACAAGAGTTGATCAAGGTGAATGATGAAGAAGAGGAGGGAGCGCTGTTTAGAGCAAGAAAAAAAATGTAAGTATATGATAGTATAGAAAAGAGCAGTAGAGGTAAAAGGCTTTAGATAGAAAAGGGAGAAGTTATGGTGGCTGTCAAGCGTATAGGGCTAAGATTGAAACTTAGCTCAGAAATGTGAAAGTTCAGCTTTTTCATGGTGCAAAAATTATTCAGATCGAAGGCAAGTGGTCAAAACTTTTGATTCTTTGAACCGTGTTATGCGCAAATACGCGCCCCAAAAAAAAGTTGACCGCCGGCCCAATTGGATCAGCAGTGAGCGGTTTCGTCTCTACAGCAAAATATCGGATAGTGGCCCCGCAATGGTGCCAGAAACTCATCGCGAACTTGTGGCTATGAATTGCGATCAGCAAATATCGCGGATAGTGGAGCAATTGCGTGCCACGCTATGACTGCTGGATCGAATTAGGGACGGCGGTCACAGTTTTTTTTCGGGGCGGATTTCGCATAACAGGGTTCAAAGAATCAAAAGTTTTACCATGCGTGGTGGATCTGAATAATTTTTGCACATGAAAAAGCTAGATTTCAGCATTTGCGTGAGCTAAGTTTAATTGTAGCATGGAAGTGGACAGCCAGCCGATAAGCTTTCTGCTATTTCTCAGTACTAAAGCCTTGTGTGTCGCACTCTAACGGTATGGGTTTATAGAAAGTATTTAGACAAGTACCTTTTTTAATGAATATTTGTTGAAGCAAATAGGTGATAAGTGGGAAAAGGAGGTCAAAATTACCGTTTCGTCGTATCGGTGAGTTCTTCAAGTAAATGAAATGTATGTAATAATAAGGAATGGTGAAAAAATGGGGAGTAGCATTCTTTAAGTTGAATATGATTAGTACATATTTCATACGTGAGCATATCAAAGTTGGTATCCCCTACAATAAGGTCAGTGGCTGGTACAAGAGATTTTAGGAAGGATTTGGAGCCGCGACATCTCGCCTGTTGAAGGGTTTGAAGGCAAAAAGCGCGTCTCTCTCATCATGAAGCGATTTAGTTTGGATGAACATTCACGCATGATAAGATATTCTTCAGCAGTTGACTGCATTATCTAAAAAAGTTCACGTGTCTCCAGCTGCTTACTATTAAAGAACAGGGTATGGGGGAAATAGGTCATAAGTATTAACCCCTCCAGGGTCAGCCGTCGTAGCCACGGACCGTCATAAGAAACCGTCGTAAGGGGGAAAAAAACGTAGAGGGTTGCGGTGGTGAAGGGGACGCTGGTTCGAGGGGTGAAGGTTTTGAGTCGTGTGAGAGTTACTATAAGGCCACACCAATATTTCAATTTTGTTGGTTATAAATAAGTATAGGTTTTAAAAGTATATTATATTAAATAAATAATAAAAGTATTGAATTTTGTTATTTTATTAAATTAAATAAAATATTAAAGTAAACTATATTTTATTAAATTAAATTATTTTGGTCATAGTTTAAGTAAGAATAAAGTAAGATAGAGGGAAATGCAAGGAGAGGCGATAAAAATTAATTATAAGGTGGCATGGACATTCTTGTTGTTAGAATTTAGAAAATGAGCAATTAGATTTATAAGAGAGAGGTAAAAGGATTGTTTAAGAAAAATTAGGTTGGGTAATTTGAATAATAGGTATTTATTTATAATATAAGATAAAAAAAATTATTAATTTATTAATTATATTTTATTAAATTATGAGTAATTATTATAAATAATAAAGTATGAGGATTTATAATAATTATATAGAGAGTTAAAAAAAAAAGTATGAAATTTTTTGTGAAAAGGATGTTGGGGTGAGAAAGAGAGGGAAAAATTAAAAGTAAGAAAAGAACCGGAAGTTTTTAGTTTTTTATTTGAGGAGAAAGAAATTTTTAATTGTTTTTCTTGATTTATTTTTTTTTTTTTGTTTTTTATGGGGATAATGAATAAGATAAATTTTAGATTTTGGGAATATTTTTCATAAGGTAATTTTATTATTAATATAAGATTATAAATGGATAGTTGAAAATTGTTTTTGAGTGAGGAGAAAGGTGTTTAGGAGCTTCATGGGCTAGGAAGCTAAAATTTTGTACACATGCAGTTGAAGCTTGGCTACAAGATACAGAAAAGATTAAAATTATGGTGTGGTTCCAGAGTTACATGCAGGGAAGGTGGAGGTTTATTATGAACACCTGTAGATTTCAAAAATAAAAGTAGTTTTTAAAAAAATTTAACCTAGATATAATTTTGCAAAAGTAGTATATTTTTGAGATATTTTTGAGAATTTTGGGTAAGGGTTAAATTTTTTTAAAAATAATTTTATTTTTGAAATATAATCAAATTTAATATGATAGGTTACTTTTTAGGAAGAAGTCCAGTGGTATGGCTCATTTATCTTGAATAATAGAAAAAGGCGGGAAAATTTTTCTAATTTTTCACTATTCATGAGGACCGTTCTTTTCATAGACCACTAGAATTTTTTCTTTTTTGTATTTTCGAAAACTATAATGGGTTACCTAAAGGGATAAAAATTTTCAGAGCGGCGGTACTGTATCTAATGAGCTATAGGCATATAACTAAAAAATCTAGCCCCAGTTTGCATGGAAATTGACTGTAAAACGCATAACTCAGTGTAAAGAGGGCGAGAAGGTAAAAATTTCCCTGCAGGTAGGGGGGTATGTGTGTAAAAATTTCAGCCGGCTCGTCCACTGGAACTAAAAAGAATGATTTTATGTAATTTTCGCCTTAAAATAGGTCAGGAGGGTTTGGGCATGTATAACTCGTCAACGAGGGCGAATTTTGAGATGCGGTTTTTTGCATTCGATTCCCCATGCGTTGTAGTACTTATTTATGAACCGAATAGGAAATGCGAAATTTTGAGGGAGTCCGTGAACAATCACACACCAGGGAAACCTTGCCTTAAGGCACTGGATTGGTTGTGTATGGCAAGCTGTTTACGATACGAGCTAGATTGGAGAGGAGAGCTAACAGTTTGGAATTCTCTCGATCAAACAGTTTGTGCGGTCAAACAAAGAGCGTGTACGAGCCCAGTGAGGAGGTACAAAAGGGGACGTTTGAGAAATTGAGTCATGGCGGTCAGATGGGACGTGCGCTAATAGGAGCGTTTACCCGTGCTGCGCTGCGTGTTCGACTCACGCACTGGCCTCCCCAATTTTTCAGGCTACTTCTCTTGTCCTCTGATCTCTCAATTCTCCCCTAGCTTAGATCAACCGCATACCTACAATACCTACCATACATACCTCATCAATCAAGATCCAGTGTCCCCGCTTCATCGCTGCCAAGAGCGGCCCGTCCTGCCAGGCGAACCCCTGCTGTCCATTCGCCAGTGCCAGCGGCAAGTCGCATCCGAATAAATCCGACAGATCCGTCTGCTCTGACAAATTCAGTCTGGTCAGCGGATGTCCGGTCGCTTTAGCCAACGCCAGAATCAGACTGCTTTTGCCCACGCCGGGTCCGCCCTCCAGCAGCACAGCTTTAGCGATTTGCAGAGCGCGAAACACCCGCAGGGCGTTCTGAGCGCAAGTGGGCGCTTCGAAGCTGAAGCTTCCGCCACGCGACATGGCTGCTTCCGGTCCCAGTGGGATGGAAAACGGCGAAATGCCCACCCGGTTTCCTCCAGTAATCATCACATCACTCGCCTGCTCTTCTCCAGTGTCTGCTACGCTACGGAGCATTCCTTTTCGGTCCAACTGATTCCGAAGAAACTCTCGACTTTCCTCGCACATCTCCTGCCTCAATTGACGGTCGCAGGCTGTGACATTGGAGCCCAGGCCATCGAGAAATACCAGGTGGGCGCCGTGATAATATGCGAGCCCTTCTTCAAACCGAGGCTCCGACTCCTCCCCTCCCGTCGTTGCGTTCATAAAATGCGTCCAGGCCAGCACATCTCGTACCGTCACCACCACTTGTCCCAACGCTCCCTTCTGCCGTACCTTCTCCAAAAACCAGGCGACAAAATCCAGCATCATTTCAGCCCACTTTTTAGGCGACTCCAGCCGTAAGTTAAAGGCAGCGATCGCCACCAAATCCGCTCGGGCGTACTCCGCGTCGCACCAGATCTCTGTGAATCTGTTGCGCAGGGCCTTGGACAGTTCTCTCTTGCCGTAGTCCCGACCTGGATTCATAGTCGCCATCAGTTGGAAGCCGGACGACGCGCAAAGCACCTCAGCCGCTGAAGAGGCAGTGGCGGCTTCGGGTAGAACAAGAGTGCGTTCCGGCTCCAGCACGCTGTTCAGTCGCTCCAGCACCGAGTCTTCGGCTAATGAGATCTCATCGATTAGCAGTGGACGACCAGTCTTCATGGCGCGTACCAGTGGACCCTCTTGCCAACGGAAAAGCAGACCGCATTTCTAAATGCCACCAAGTTTGCGTGTTGTACGTACATACGTGGGGGTGCGTGAGTAGCTTATAAGCAAGTTGTACCTTGGAAGGTGCCGACCGAAGCCGTCCAATAAAATCAGCCGCTTCTGTCATCATATGACAGTTGACGATGGTCAACGCATTATCGTCCTTCTCGTCACAAGTTGCCAAGGCCAACATCTGGCACAAACTCGTCTTGCCACAGCTACAGAAGCAAAACGAACAGTTATTCAGCTTGCAAGTCATACGAATGGAAAGGAGGACGGTACCAATACTGTGTGAACATAGAAGGGAAAGCTAAAAAAATCCGAGAGTTATCTTGGGTAATACTCCCACAGAGAAATACCCAACGAATTTCTATTTCTCGCAGAACGGGCAAAGACCCACAAGCAACTCTTGCTGGAAGGACGCCAAAAACTTACCCAGTTTCCCCGACCAACAACACCGGTTCGTCAAACTGCAGCGCTTGTCCAGTCAACACTGCCATTCTAAGCAGATTTCCAATCCAAACGATGCCCTCGAAGCCTGCAAACAACAGTACTATCACTAAACATGCAAGACAAACGTGAACATAAGACAAATATGAACTGAGGAACGTAAGCGTCTCTTTCGTTATCGTTTCTTGCACACCTGCCAGCCTTTCGGTGACATCCAGGCGTAAGTATGGTGAAACGGGTCCGAATAATTTCTCCGGTTCCACTCGTCGTCGAAAATGCGTCTCGAGTGCGCCTTGAACCACTTTCGCGTCCTCCGACCTTCGACATCGGCCAGCCAGAACCAGATAACCTGCGACAAACAAATAAACCTGCCCACATTATACACTATACGGCGTTGTACGGAATAACTCTGGCGACTCGGATAGGAGGACTTCGTTAATGGCAGTTCCAGTACCATACGTACCTTGATCTGCGAGAAACTGATCCCAATCATGAAACTTCTGCCCGCTTGGAGCGGAAGCGGAGCGTGAGTAGCGCTGACCCCAGCGGAACAGATCCCGCAGTGTCATGTAACTCTCCTTGCCCGCGAACATACCCGCCGAATTGCGGTGCACCTGCAACACACGTACATACTTACTATGTTCTTCGCTTACTCATGCTTCAGGTGATACAAATGCGCGTCTTCAAATCACTAAGTTAAGTTTCACTCGCATCGCATTGCATATTATTATTATAAAGGAGCTAGCCAAACATAAAATTACTCAAGTTTCTAGGAACGTTCGCTCGTTTGCTACTATTACTCGTACATACGCTTACAGTGTAACCTGTATTAGCCTTGCTTCATAAGATAAGAGGAGGTGCCCTTTTCACCCACCTCGCCGATTTTTGAGCTGCAGTTATCACACACGCAAAGCACGCCGAAGCAATTACTTTTTGCAATTTTGATATATATTTTGAAAAAGTAATTGCTTCGGCGTGCTTTGCGTGTGTGATAACTGCAGCTCAAAAATCGGCGAGGAGGGCGAAAACGGCACCTCCTCTTATGGAGCAAGGCGAATAGAGATACAATATGTACCTGCAATTGCATCATGACGGCCACCATCTTCTGGGCGTAGGAGCGAGGCAGTGCGCATTTCTTCTCCAGAATCTCTTCCCACTCCTCCCGCGGCAGCTCTCCGAAGTGCAACTGGAGGAAGCGATTGCGAAAGGCGCGGGAGAGTCGCTTCCTGCCGCCGTAGACGCCGGGCGGATTCTGCGTGGCCAGCAGCGCGAAACGAGGATGCGCCCGCACCACGCGTCGCGTCTCCGCCACCAACAGCTCGCGGTTATCGTCCAGCACCTGAGAGAGAACGCCAATGAAGGCCAAACTCAGACCGGCACCAATAAGCAATATTGGGTACAATGGGGTAAATCCGGCCGTGGGAAAATCCGGTCAAAGAAGTTTCAAGGCTGCCTATCTCAGCAATCGATGGAACGACTGAAAACGAAAGAACGTATGACATCAATCTATTCCTTGAACTCCCCTCTTTCATATGAGCTGTTTGTATTTGGTTCATCATTTGCAAGTTCAAAGGAGCGTAGGTGGCCGGGTTTATCCCACAGTACCCTACAGCGAGCCACTGCACCAAAATCCGTCTGCTCTGCTCTCAGTCGAGAAGGAAAATTTGCCAGATGTGCCAGGGAATCGAACCCTGGACCTCTCGAGTTCCAGCCGAGCGCCTTAACCATTTGACTACACACCCGGATGACCTCAGTCACACAATTTCCCCTTTTGATCATGACAGCTCACCCTGTTCAATGCTTCCAGGACATCCGGAGGTGCCAGATTGAGCTCGTCCAGTATGATCCAGTGTCCGCCTTCCATCGCCTCCACCAGTGGGCCGTCCACGAATCGCAGTCGCTCCTCCGCGTCGCTCGCGTAGCTTCCCACGTACTCCGCCAGATCCGTGTGCTCGTGGTTGTTCACGCGGACGCAGCGGTTACCCGTCAGCCTGCCCAGGTATTGCACCAGGCTTGTCTTCCCCACCGACGTCTCGCCTTGCAGCAGCACCGGGTATCGCCTGTCATAACACAGTGTATGTATGTATGTATGTATGTATGTATGTATGTATGTATGTATGTATGTATGTATGTATGTATGTATGTATGTATGTATGTATGTATGTAATATGTATGTATGTATGTATGTATGTATGTATGTAATATGTATGTATGTATGTATGTATGTATGTATGTAATATGTATGTATGTATGTATGTATGTATGTATGTATGTATGTATGTATGTATGTACGTACGTACGTATGTATGTATGTCTGCCGACTGGGGCGTCACCTGGCGGCCAGAATCCGCGCCACATTCCTGAGATTCCTTCGAACTCCTGGCGTGAGGACGAAATCCGGCTGCTCCCTCGCCAGCTCATCTCCGCATTCCAGCCAATATCCCTCCACTTTCCTCCACAATCTCCCTCCTTTCTCTCTTCTCCAGCAAGAATCCCCTTCCTCCTGCTGCTGGGGCGAGGGAGAGAGAATCTGGCGTATGAACGCCGGTTGCTTGCCTAGGATATGTTCACTGACGAGGCGCAGGACGACAGTTTGCGACGCTTCGTCCACTTCCGTCAGGAAACTCATGCAGAAGGATTCGAAGAGAGAGCGGTGCACGTTGCCGAACGAGTTGCGCGAACCGTAATCCAGTGCGCGACAGAACGTACGCAAGCTGAAGTTCAACAGCAGTGCATTTTCACTCCATCAGTAGTCTTTGATTTTGCTCGAGCACGGTGGGTATGTAGACTTCCGTATTAGCGGACTTACACGGCTGTCTGCGCGTGCGTAGACAGTTGCGAAAGAAAGCAACACCCTTTCGGCAACTGGAAGTGTGCCAGCCAAATGCTACCCTTCGTTTTACCTGTAATGAGGAGTATGACCGTAAGTGTCAGAAGTGAGGGAGTTGGCCGTCTGTTTGATGCACTGGTAGAAGTCGACCAATTTCGACAGCAGAGCAGCAGGAACGCTGAGCCCTCCGAGGTAGGATTCGGCCAGTTCCAACAAGTCCGCTCTATCAGTCGGCTCCTCCACAAGGAGCTCCGTAAATCTGCCGCAAAACGCGCAATAATTACCTACCGCTAAGATTAGGTAAAAATCTCGTATAATCTTCTGTAAGGCACAGGTATATGTTTTCAGTAGTTCGTGTAATACATAGTTCTCACCGATTTCTCAGCCCAACTGGCAGATTTCTCTTGCCCACATCCGTCGCCGGATTCATGCATGCAAGCAGTCGAAACTCTGGGTGCAGGAGAACTGGCTCCGAGCTAAACAGAACAAATCAAAACCATCTTCTCTGCAGCATCATATACTACACGAACGCACGCAAGCAGTTACTACAGTATCCGACCTGTGTTCCAAGTAGATGGCATCTTCTCTATCCGAGCCGCAGATCTCTAGCAAATTGCACAGACTACTCAACGTCTCGGGGGAGGCCAAGTTGATCTCGTCCAGCAGAATCCAATCTCCACATTGCAGCGCATCCAACAGAACGCCCTGAGCAATACTCACGCATTTTGCACACTTTTCCCATATGCACGAATGCAAACGCGGCGTAATCTTATTTTACCTCCACAAAAGCGAAGGGCATAACCTCCACCTCCTTGCGAACAATTCGCAGAAATTTCCGAATTCGCCTTAGCAATTCTGCCCACTCCGCTCCTTTTTCCACTCCTCCGCTCTTCTTCTGTCCACTCACCGCCGTATGCTCCATAAGACTTAGCAGCATATCGTACTGCTCAGCCTTATAGCAATCCTGAACAGGATTAAGATGACAACGTTCATACCTACGCGTACCTACGTACGTATGTAAGAGATATCATGGACCTGGACTGTGTGTACATACATACGTGAACATGCTGCAAGAACGTCTTGTTCTTTTCTTCGGGGAAAGTGGCAATGAACAGCTGCAGATATTCACGCTTTATTCTTTCCAACAGCAGTTTCAGGCCAACAGGCTTGTGTCTGAAAGAAAGAATAGCAAACGTACAATGCTCATGTCAGCTACGTACATGGGAACTGTGCACGTACAACATAGACGGGCATAGTTGCACAGTGCTATTCGATTTTGGTCTTCTTACCCTCCAAACAAGTCTGAGCTTTCACTCTGCTGGCTCAAATTCACCACGCGCAACGTTTTCCCTAGAATGCACAATATCGTCCACAAGATGCATGCCTGGCACCAACTAAACACACTTTTCTTTTTGCCTGGGAATGCATCTATCCTCACCTGTGTACTTGGCCAGGAACTGGACAGCGGCCGTTTTGCCGCATCCCGTCTCGCCCACAAGCAGCGCCGGTTCTCTCATGCGCAAACACACTGCCACCTGCTCCAACAGTGCAGCAGCAGGACGTGTCAAAGCGAAACGCTCCACCCTAACATAGTACAGTAACACAAATCGCGCGAGAAACAAATGCTAACAAAAGTGACCGAACCACCAACCATGTGTGGTGAACTTGAGCTCACGGCCCAAATGGTCCCGTCATCACTGAGCATACAAAAGCAAGCGAATTTGAACCGGCAAAACCATACGTACTAGTACTTTCTTTCACGCTGCTTCAGCGGTCGTAGTACCTTGGGCGGAAGAAATTTATCCCCCCAAGCTTACTTTTTCGACATTCCTTGCGTCTCCTGCCTCTCCAACGCCGTGCGTCCAATACTCACAGTCTTGCTTCTTATCCTGAGCGTAGGCTTGTGCTTGGTTGCATAGTATTCCACCTGCTCTTTCGTTACATTCAATTTGGCAGCTATCGCGTGCAAGGCGCCTAGACGCTCGTTCATCGATGGCAGATAAGCGGAGAGTGTGTCAGCCGCCTCGCGATACACAGCCATCGGGTTCTCTGCTGCGTCCGGACAGCACAGGGCCAGACGTCGACACCATTTCTCCAGGTCACGCGCGCCCAACTGTCGCACTCCTTTGCCCTTATCCAATCCTGATAGCTCCGTGAAGATTTCCACCAAGCGTCGAGAGCAGGTATTTAGAGAGGGATACTTTGTGCCGCAGAGCTTGAATTAGAAATGCACGTTCCCCGTATCTGTGATCTACTGTTATACTAGAAATGCACGCGTACAATCAATATCCATGAAAGACCTTTTATAAAAGGCCCGTTTATGTGCAATTGCTACGTAATACTCGGATAAGCTCCTGAGCAGAGAACGGTTGTAGCGAGATGCGCAGCCAGAACTTGTCAAGATGATGTTTCAACAGTTGGTGAGATTGAGTGGTGACTGCGATTCGCCGCGTGACGAAGAGTCGAAAATCGACATGAGCCACCACCGAGTTCCGTCCTCCCCCCAGCTGCAAACGCCGTGTTTCTATCAGCGATATGATACTGCCCAAGAACTCGGGAGGAGCACAGTCCACGTCCTCCAACAATACCCAGCCGCCTCGTTGCACTGCCTTAACAAAGCGAAGAACGTTAATACTGGTATAGGAATGTGCTAACTACTGCATGTGTGTAATGATGGTGTGTAAATACCTTTGTCAATGGACCAGGCACCCATAGGAATTCTCCTGGTACTTCTGCACACTGATAGGAGCCAAGCAGCGCCTGCAAGCAACCTACAGCTTTACTCCCGCAGCATCGAATGCGCAGTTACCTCCACAACGCAGTACATAGTACGCTCTGGGCTTGGCAGTACTTCAATCACAATACCCTGGCATCCGTTTGCTCCGCCAATTGAATCGTAACCAGCCGCTCCTTCCTACCGCTTCCTTCCGCCAAATATTTCACCAGCGAACTCTTCCCGCACCCAACAGGACCCTCGATTAGGATGGGATACGACTCATCCACTGCCCTGCTTGCCAAATCCACCAGTTTATCCCGTGTACCAGGAAAATCTATCATCCTTCTTTAGTAAAAGCGGTAAAGTTTGACCACAAATTACATTCGCACATAGTGGGGAAGTGTGTGAAAAGGTATTTCGCAAGAGCTAGCAACAGACACAAAATCAAACTTGATTTAGGAGCAAACGCTTTTGTTCAAATTCAACATTCTGACTGACCCAACAACAATATGAAGGTCTGAAGGATATCACAATTCACAACCCATCATGTTGGCACACCTCCTTTCAGCCAAACAGTAGGTGATATAGAATGAAGGAGACCAAGCCCACCAGGAATGCAAGCAGCGTGTAAATGATAGGCCAAGCGGCCAGCCGCTTCCTCTGCTTCTCTTCTGCAACCTGCACTCTTTCTGCCGTCGTGTCCAGCTGATCTGGGGAAGGCGGACGTTGCGAAGGCATAGGAGCAAGATAAGATAAACCCCGAACCCGAAGCAAGAGTGCGCATTTAGTTCCACTCTCCCTTCACTCTCAATCTCAACAGAAACCGTATACGCATCTGCGGAGTGGTTTACTGAGAGAATACGAGAAAATTTTTGATTTAACACTTACCGCGACCTGGCGTCATTGTTGGCAACAAATTGTTGTCCGTTTAAATATGGGTGTTGTCTGTTTGTTGACGAACGGACAACAAACCGACAACCCATATATAAACGGACAACAAACAGACAACAGCTGAACAACTTTGTTGCCAACAATGACGCCAGGTCAAGGTATGTGTTAAATTCTAAAAATTCTCACATCCTTTTGGCGGCATGGAAAAAGCGCACTCTATTTCACAAGGCGTTTATATTATCTTGGCAGTAGGTAGATGGAATCTGGCCAGCATACTCTTCTCTTCGGTGCGCGCTCGCTCCAGATCGTCTCTGATCAGCTGCGTGGACGTCATCTGACGCCACCCGAGCAGATCCCTGTAGTTCTCCAGGGCGTCCTGCGTGGTGTCGCCTTCGAACAAGTAGTCGGAGAAGAGCGCCGTCGGCCAATCAGGATGCGAGGCGACCACACGCCGCGGCAGTTGGTGAATGGTCTGCGCTTCCTCCTCCTCTCCCTCCACAACCTGTACACATACCACACGATTATCCTTATAAACACAGAATAATACAGTATGGCCTAACGCTGTTCAAATTCATTCAGAGATTTTTTCTCCGCGTTTTTCATGTATTCCAGTTCTAAGCGTTCACATTAGCGACGAACGTTCGCTGCACGTCCGACAATTTAGAGTGCAGTTGCTCGCTCTTCGGGTGCACGTCGAACGTATGTATATGTTGTCGGACATACGTCGCTATCTGAACGCGGCATGAAGGCCCAAAGACAACTTTCGCTGGAAGCAGAAAGCAAACAAACAACGACAGTAGGTACCTACACACCTGCATTCCGTCGTGATGCAGTTCGCAACGCGAGTAGAGACTGCGTAAGATATCCTGCTTCACGCTTCTTTCCGCTTCTTCCACGCTGCCCTTATCCGACACAAGGGCGAAGCAGGCCAAAGTGCCGTCCATTTTCACACAGCCTCCCACCTCTCGCATGCCGCCTTTTTCTCCCGTTATCACTCCCACCATTGGCCAATCGATAAGCACATCCGCCTCAATGCAAGCGGGCGTGGTCTCTTCTTCCGTCACACTCGCACCAGCTTTCTTCCCTCCTTTTCCTTTCGCCTGCTGCTGCTGCTGTTTCTTCAGCAACTCCGAACCGTCTCTCAAGCTTCCGTTGAATATCACCACTGCACCACTAATCGCCCGCACGTAAGGCACCAAAGTAGCTTCGAAAACCGTCATAAAATCCGCTTCCGCCTTCTCAGCGGGAATGGCAGCTTCGAATTTGCATATCAAGTTCGTCTTTATCGAGAGCAGGCCGAAGGATTGAAAGGACATGCGTACGGTAGAGGAAGAAGAGAGGCCTGCTGGCGTAATGAGCGCTGCTATGGCCGTCGGTTTGCCCAGCGGAGCCTCGTGAGACACCAAAAACATCGGGCACACAGCCGGAGGGGAAGAGGAAGCAAAGGTCATTTGAGCGTTGGCTTTCGCAATCAGACGAAGCGCCTTTAGGCCCACGGGTGTCATCGTCTTTATCGCTTCCTTTCCGGCGATAAATAGCAAACCGACAATCTCCAAACCTCCGGGCAGCATTCGTGTCGTCTGACGAGCCTGATTGTCCAGCCATTCCGCGTCAAACGATTCACAAATGACGTCGTTCAATGACGTCAACTCCTGCTGCTCTTCACGTGACGCGCTCACTGAATCGGGCGTTGGGCACTTGGAGATGGTGATCACCTGACAGCTCTCGTTCTCTAAGCGACGTAGGCCGATAAGAAAACCGACCGTCACATGACCGCTCTCCCGCTTCTTTGCATCGGGCGATTTCTTCGGTTTAGGAAGAAGGGAGCTGCTCCTTTCGCGTTCCTGTGCGCAATGCTCCTTCAGGAGGACATCCAGCTCTTGTTCCAAAGATCGGGCGAAGATCAAAGAGGCTGTCATGCTTGCTTGAAAATGTCAAGTGTGCCACCCACTGAATTCGACCGAAGGCTTCCCGGAAAACTTTGTATGCACAGTGCCAGTGGTTTCGTTTTCTCCCTTCTAAATGCGCGGACAGATCTTGGAAATCGCTTCCTAAACAACATAAAGCACAAATACTAAACGCCCGATATCATGAATTCACAGTATTGTTTGGCTGTCTGGCTTACCGGTTCCTATACGAGATCACCGAACCGATCACTGTCGACTGCGTTCACATAAATCACGCACATCACGAAGCATGGCGCTTTTCGCCCATTTCAACAGGCCACAATTGCACATAGCATACTACAGAGGCCAGCTGGTACAAAATGAGCAGGAATATAGTGATCACCATCGATATGACATAGTGACTGATGCTGGTGCCAATGTCCAACCAGCTACCCTCATCTTTGAGATGGAAGAAAAACAGCTGAAAAATAAGCTAACATTCAGTTTGTGCATAAGGCGTAGGTAGGCCTATGTATCTACAGGACGTACAATACGTACACTACATTACATACCATTGCAGCGATGTCAGAGAAGATGAGGACCAAGAGTAGCAAGTCTCTTGGTTTTTGACCGGGAAGAAGTGCCAGGGCGCAAAGAGCTACGGCGACCAGTAGGAACGGGATGAGCAGCTTGCAAATCAGCAGAGCGCCCATGAGAAACGGACGAAACACGGTCGTAAAGCAACGAAGAAAGCTAGGATTAAAGCTATTCAAGCTGGCCACATTGCCGGTGCCGAAAAAGGCCAACACTACGAAGAACAGGAAGAAACCGGCCCGACGCCAGTCAGTCAAAGTCAGCGAATGCGCCTCTCTCTCCTTCTTCCTGTCCAAACCAGTCGTTTGCTTCGGCACATCTCCGCCGAACGAAACGCGGTCCAGCGACAGTCCATGTCGACCAAATTCCAGCTGAATCCAATTGTAAAGCAGTGTAGCGAAGCTCACGTAGAAAAGGCACTCGTACGACAGGCTCATCAGGGTGTAAGGCACCAGAAAGGCGAGTTCTAGGGCCCGACACCGCGCCGCTATGCGATTACTTCCCAACAGAGGCAGAATTGGCGCTGTCAGAAGCGCCAACCAACTCCACAGCTGACAGAGCAATGGCAAACCCTGCTTGGAACTTATCGACGTCTCTGTCCAAGCCACAACAATGGCAGAAATAACAAGAGCACAGCAAAAAGAAATGTGGAGGCGGGAATCCCTGGGAATGCTGAAAGCCTCTTCTCGACTTTTTGCCACGAGAAGAAGCACAGCGAAAACGGGGGCGCTAATTACAGGCCAGATGTTGGACGATTGTCCAACGGTGGGCAGTAACGGAAAGACGCTGGTGATTAGACATAGGAATATCCAACTTTGATAATGCAGCAACCGGGAAATCATGTCACGGCCATTATTCTCCCTCTCAATAATGGGCCAGAACGCCAAAAGACCCAAACAGAGGCTAAGGAGCCAGCGCGCATAGAATGTGACGAAGAGTAGCATACCTCCCACCAACATAAGAACGCACTCTACCAATACAGACGGCAGAGGCGAATGGCGTACTGAAGAGAGGCGCAGCATGTTCCAGGCATAATCAGCAAGAAAGACGGGTGTGAGAAAGTAGATGTAGTAGCTCCAGGGCAGAGCTTGCAGCCATAAGCTCGCCGTCACCACACAGATTATGAGCCAGGCCAGGGTAGAAAGCCTGTAACTGTTGACACCTTCTGCTCTGCGGTTTGTCGCTGCGGAATTCTTGACAAAAACCCACACCAACACGATCCACGCAAGGAACAGTGCCACGATTGCCAGATTGAGAAAGGCGCGCTCGTACTGGTGATAGTAGCGAATTCCGTGCAGTAAAGTCGGCAGCTGATCCGTGCAGAGTTTAGTCGCGGCCGCGAATTGCTTCTTCGCCGCCAAATCGTCTATTTGCGCTGTCAATGCGGTCAACTGCCCCGGCGGAAGTGGGCGAAATTCGCGGAAGAGCGCGCGAAAGGAATGCGCCCTCTTGCGCTCGCGAGCCGCCTCGAATTGCACGCGAATCTGATTGAAGTTGGCGCAGGCCGCCGCGTACAAGTACGAGTCCTCGGCCGCCAAATAGGCAAGGGGAAGACGGCCGACGGAATTCACCTGAAAAAATGTTCCCCTCATTCGCTAACGTACATCTACATAGACCTAGGAGAAAATAAGGAAAATTCTGACCGCCATCAATCTCAGTCAGACAAAGCAAACTGATATTGCGTTACAGAAGATTCGAGCCAAATTCACGATATAGGCCTACACGTAATCAATCCTTCAACTTCCCTCTTTCTTTTTTGGCGTCACAGTCAGCATATTGCACCCTCTCAAATTTATTTAGGCATGTAAGTACATTGGTGAGCAGTCTGAGTTTTCCGATGGCCTACGGGCGGATAAATATCCCCACTACTTCCTATGTTGCTAAAAGAGATATTCAGTACTTACTGGAATAGGCCGGCCTAGCAATGCCGACATCAGAGGCGCCACATCTGCCTGCTCCACATCATTCCGTTGCAACTTTTCCAAGCCCCACGCCTCATTCTCCTTCTCAAACGCATTTTGCATTTCCTCGATAGGTCCTTTCACTCCTGCTCCCCATACGACCAAAGGTGTCATGGTCTCCTCGTTATCTCCAGCGCCGTGTGAACCCCAATCTGTCATACCGTGATCTGCAGTGAACACGTAGGCAGTTCGCCCGTCGTTCTGATAGAATTTCTCCAGTAAGCCTACGGTAGTTTCCACGCCTTTGTCTACCAGACGGATGTTGTTCTTGTACTCGCGAGAGTGAGGCTTGTAGCCGTGGCCTGCAGTATCCAGGCCGAGCAAGTGCAGAAAGAAGATGAGGCCGTTTTGATGCAGCTGACGGCTCAGGGAGATGTTGGAGCTGGCTGAGCGGAAGAAATTCTGTGTGAAGCAATATTCGTTCAATATTGCCAATCACATTATGACAAATGAGAGTAATTGGATCGTTGTAAAAAAAATGGGCAGAACAACGCATTTCATAATATTTATAGTACCTCAACTGATTGAAAGACCCAGGTGTCGAGCTGTGAGGCATCGTCGCTGGCAAAATCCTCCAGTTCAGCGGAGTATGTGTGCTGAAAGACGCGACCTGGTGTCGCACCTGGAACAAGAAGCAAAAAGTGTGGACCAGTTGCGCTAAAGAAATTAGGGGTGGTATACCTTTCACAAACATAGGCAAAATGTCCGGACTTCCCCAGGACCAAGTGAATGCGGATTGGTTGAAAACGGAGTCGAATTCCACCGGATTCTCCTTCCATCCCTTCGCAACGGCGCTGACATCTTCGTACAGACCGGCGATCAGTGCCACGTGACCCGGACGCGACTCGGTAGGCACTCGAGTGTGAGAGACGCCCCAACTTCCCACATTTCTCATCACATGCCTGCAACGTAGCACATAGGAAATAGACAGTGTTGCATAAAAGAGCACAAAAGTATATGGAAATGGCCATGTATTCCAAACAAGTCTTCCAGGACTGGGAATTCTGCGCATTCAGTGTACCTACGCACGTACACATGTACATACCTACACCAAGGATCCTTGCGTATATCATAAAATGTACATACATAAGTACGTACATTCACAATTCACTACGCAAACAGATATTACGCGCGCACACACAATCAAATCCGTGCGTACATACCTTTATATTTACTGGGGACGTTTCTGATGAAACAGATTGATTTTCTTACCGAAGATAAGGAGCGCGACTATTTCCATCCTTCTCCAGCTCGAAGAAAGACTGTGCTCTGAGTCCATCAGCTACGAAGAGAACCAGGCGTTTGGCAGGTGCTTCCTTCTCTGCTGAAGAAGCAAGAATGGGCAGCGGCGACAAACCCTGGATCACCGGCGAAGTGTAGTAGACGTCGAAGATTGCTAACAGAAGAATAACGTGTACGATTTGGCTTAACAGAAATAACTGCCAATGTTTCATCTATGCCGCAAGCAACTGCCAAAATGAGGAGAAAGACCTTACGGCTGCACGACGTATTTGCATTTCAATTCGGTTCAACCGATTAGAAGTTACTGTGTCCCTGTGTCCCTGTGTCCCTGTGTCCCTAGACTGGGTTACACTAATTGCTAAACCGAAACCTAAACCTAAACCGGCACACTGCTAAACCAATAAACTTATAAGCCAATAGTTTTTCTTATACCGTGGTATTTTTATTATAAATTAACAACAAAAAATGCAAATCAGACAAGAAATTGTGATGAAAATTGTAAATTTGCATTGGAAAACGCCAAAATGCGAAGAGAAAAAAATGTTTAGTTACAAATTGTAATCAAAAATGCAAACAATGTAATCTTTGCCCACAATTGTGTCTTCTGTTCCACTCCTGCATAAATAGGCTAGGCACAGGCTCAGGCTTAGGCTCAGGCTTAGGCTTAGGCCTAAGCCTAGCCTATGTATGCAGGAGTGGAACAGTAGACACAATTGTGGGCAAAGATTACATTGTTTGCATTTTTGATTACAATTTGTAACTAAACATTTTTTTCTCTTCGCATTTTGGCGTTTTCCAATGCAAATTTACAATTTTCATCACAATTTCTTGTCTGATTTGCATTTTTTGTTGTTAATTTGTAATAAAAATACCACGGTATAAGAAAAACTATTGGCTTATAAGTTTATTGGTTGGTTTAGCAGTGTGCCGGTTTAGGTTTAGGTTTAGCAATTAGTAACCCAGTCTAGGGACACAGGGACACAGGGACACAGGGACACAGTAACTTCTAATCGGTTTCGGTTCATTATTTTATTTTTTTACGTTTTCAACTTTTCATTTTTTCACGTACCCCTAGAGCGCGCGCTGCGCGCGCTCGCTGCCTGCTCCCTTCCAAGGGAGGGAAGGGTGGAAGGGTGGAAGGGAGCAGGCAGCGAGCGCGCGCAGCGCGCGCTCTAGGGGTACGTGATTTTTGTGGAAGCGCAAAATATCCATGGACAATAACTGCGCAGTTGACCGACTTTTAAAAAAACGACGCAATACGCAAAGGCCATCGTTCACTTCGCATTACGCCCCATTCCTTTTTTCTTGCTCGTCGTAGGCAGTCGGTTTTTGGCTATCCTCAGAGAAAATGGACAGGGAAGAAGAGACGCAGCCGGATATGGAAGTCGAGGAAGAGGCGAAGATTAACGAGAAGAAGGAGAAGAAGAAAGAGTCCGAGCTGGAGAACTGCTGCAGCGGCGGGAAGCACCAGCCGCCTGCAGTTGCCAACGCTTACTACAGCGAAACATCGGGATCGTCTTGTCACTAGCGCGCTACACACGTGGTGAGTAAACTCACGGTGAATTCATGGTGAGTTTGAACTTCGAGTTTCATTTTTCGTGAAGAGTATTCTCACTTGCTCCCAAGCGCGAAATTTTTCTCACGTGATCACACGTGGTGAGTTTCAACTCCCGATGAATTCACCAACCTCCCTATGCCTTATCACATGCTTATGGGGAATTCCCCGTGAGTTTACTCACCTCGTGTGTAGCGCACTACTGTCACTGTCATCGACAGCAGCAGCGCCGATAAACGCGGGGGCTCGCTGCAGCAGCGGGAAAACACCATCATCATTTCATCATCCACAACAACACCATCAGATGGCATTGCAAGCAACAATCATCATCATCAGTAGACCTGCTGTCTGCTATCCACGGCTGAATTGCCGAGCCACCATCGCCATCATCCGTCGACCTCAGTAAGAGCGACAGGGGAGCAGGAATTGAGCCTCTTATCTGAACGCCGCAGCCGCCGCCAGTAATCGAGCTAGGAACATGGCCTACTATCACCTATCACGAGAGACTGGGTTAGAAAAATGGCGGAGGAGGAGGAGGAGGAGGTGAATGGGTTGGTCAGCAACAAGATTATTTGGATTATCTGGATTATTTGGTTCTCTCAGGGATTTTTTAAGCAAGCAGAAGCATCATACAGTTATCTCGCAAACTGAAATGAATTGTTGATCGAACGTGCGCTCATACGTACTGCGTCGTAGATATTTTTCGGTGATACAGTAACAAATACGAAACAATATTATGTAACGTGTACCTACGTGTGTAAACAATTTTGGTCACTCAAATTTTATGCTTAGTTTACTCACAGCTTATAGGGTAGCCAGCCACCAGGGCAAACCTTTTTGTTGCGGTGTACGTACACCAATTAGCTTACACTAACACTGTGAAAGGTGCAACGAACGACCCAACTTGATTACCATTTTGATTCATGCCTGTCTTTGCAGCTTTGTCACAACATTTCGTGCACCGACTCCAATGTGTACATTGTCGGCCGTTCAGCAGGTTGCACTGCATGATGCACTGTTTCCCTCTTCAACTCTCTGATTTTTCTCGCCCCTGCCGACGTTAGCGCCATTCCAACAAACCATAGAGCCTGAGCGATTGTGACCAAACTAATGCCAGCACATAAGCCCAATTGGCCACCCGTAGCACTAATAAGCTGCCCAAATGACATGCGTTCTCTCCATTCAACAACTGAGAAGGTTTGCTGAGTGAAATAGAGATGTACGGAGATGAAATCTTTCTCCAAGTCGGTATAGTAATTCAAGCCGGATTCAAGCAGTTTTTGTTGCAATCGTTTGTATTTCGTCGGAGCTGGGAATCGACTCATGCTCATGTGTTGAATCAGCCGTATCTCAGTGCAGGCGATTTCACAAGTGTCGTCACAGGTGTCCGATATGTTGCGCTGTATCTCTGTAATGGTCGTGTTCAGCTGCCGTTCCCAGCTGTCAATGCATGTCTCCATCTCCTCGGGTTCACAAGCCGAATGGTTTCCTTCCGCCGCAATGGGCATGCATCCGCATCGCTGCAGGAAATGATGCATTTGGCAGTCGCGTTCACACAACTTTTTCGAGTAGAGTGTGTCGTCGTCATCATACCCATAAATCTACAAGAAATATTCACAGAAAATACATACCGACCGGTCATACTGTATACTTATCGTACATATTCCCGGTATATTACCCAGGGGTATACAAAATTGAGGAGTCCGATGGGGAGCTTATGACTAGCTTTACGTACATACTACACACATATATAAACAGGTAAACACGGCGCGTGAACATAGTACGGGTCGTACCGTACCTTCAGCGAAGATTTGTCTGTTGTTTCTACGCAGGGTTTGGAATTGTCCCTCAGATAGAAGAAGTACTTGCCTCTTCCAGGCATTGTTGTGTTTTTCAGAATGCTGATACCGACACTGTGGTCAAAGCCTGGAGCCAAAGTCACCATGTCAGTTGCCCAGGCGCCCTCTGGGTATACGAAAAGCATCATGCCAAAGCTGAGATAGCGATTCAATGTTCCCGTTTCGTAGCTGTCTAAACGCGTGTTCAACAGCAGCTGCATTCCTGACTGGCGACCAGAGCGCGTCACATTTGGGTACTCGTCTCTTGGAAGCTCAATGGAGAAGCAATTTCCGTACAAGATGGAGAGTCCTTCCGTAGAGTACTGGCAAGGATTTTCAATTTGGATGCCTTCATACACTAGCATGTGAAGCGATGCATTGCAGCCGTGTCCCAGTTGCATTAGCAGATCTTCGAAGGTGATGTTGTTGCCTTCTTCTCGTCTCCATCTGCTGTACTCCATCATCAGCGTCTTATCCTGGTGATTTTCGTCGTTGAATACGTAGGGATTGGCGAAATCGTAGCGAAACTGTCGGTTCAAGAAGGACAGGTGATCTTCAGTCAAATTGAACTCAGTTTTCGCCTTGGTCTCGTTTATACGATTGTAGTTGCAGAGATAAATGGCAGGGAACGGGAACTGATTACTGTTCGACGCAGTACTATCTTCGAAGGTAGAACTAAGCCATTCGTCTTGATGAAAGTAGTCCTTGATGCTGTAGAAAATCTGCGGACCGATAATGGCGAAGCTAAAACTGACCACAAACAGCCAGAATATTTTTGTCTCACGGCATAAGCCGTGAGACAGAAGGGATGGCTTCGTTCAACGTGGGTTGATAGGCGCAGTGCTGGAGAATACCCTCATCATTGCAGGATACGAATGTCCCACTTTTGACTTTCCTTAACAACGTACTTAGAAACGGCTATCTTTTGTAAAGGAAATATTTTCTCTGTATACGTACATATGTAGGCTTGCTTTCCCTCTTAATAACATACTTAGGTCGCCTATCTTTTGTACAGGGTGTATGTTTTGTGTGTATAAGTATAATTTTTGAATTTATAAAATTCTTGTACCAGGGTAGTTTTGAACTCGGAACCTTTAGATCGCAACACATTTGATTTATCGATTCTGCCATTCAGGCCTAAGTCAAGAATTACCAAAAATGCCCTCTTATAGCAGCCGCAGCCAATCAGCGCAGTCCACTATCGGCCAGTGAGAGTGGAGTGGGCGGAGCGATTTGTACGCGCGCGCGCGTGTACGCAGGCAGCCTCTGTGTCGGTTGCGCATGGAAATCTATTTCAGAACTGAGAGCGCAGGGAGCTGTGTGGTCTATGGGCTGCATCACTACAAATGCTTCTTCAGTACAAATGCTTCTTTCATTATGTGTACCACCGTTATGTGCCACCATTATGTGCCACCATTATGCTTCTTCAGTACAAATGCTTCTTCATTATGTGTACCACCGTTATGTGCCACCATTATGTGTACCACCATTATGTGTACCATCATTATGTATACCACCACTCTACAGTACATATGGAGGTACGCTTATATTTGGCCTATTTATAGATCATTTCGTGTGTCTTTTGAAAATTTGGGTTTATGCATGGTAGGAGGCTATGTACAGTAAATACAGTAATCCGTAAATAATGGGATGGGGTTCGATTCAGTGTGGAAATAAGAAGCAAAGATTCATCGAACTAATTTTCGAGAATCAATATTCTCTTTCATCATTACATGTGCCACCATTATGTGTACCACCATTATGTGTACCATAGGGCCTATTTGTGTGCAAATTTATAGCCCTAAAGCCCTACTGTGGGGCTATTTACCCTAATTTTAGGGTGAAAAATCAGGGTCAAATTGTGGTCAACTTTGAGGCCTTATATCTCAGGACTGGATGCGAATTTTTGACCCTGTCTTTTTGTAAAATACCTAAAATCAGTTGGGCTATCAGCTCACGTCATCAGCAGAAAACTGAAAATCCCCCCCTGTCCACGGTACTGTACAGCAATACTGAATCCTTCCAGACATCGCGTTTTAATAGAGGTGGGTATAGTTTGCCAGCAAAGCCAGCGAGGCCAGCATACGTAGCTGGCCGAGCTGGTGTGCTGGCTATTAGAGGTATGGATTCTCAATTGATGAGTATGATGGTATGAAAAATCAGGGTCAAATTGTGGTCAACTTTGAGGCCTTATATCTCAGGACTGGTTGCGAATTTTCGACCCTGTCTTTTTGTAAAAATACCTAAACTCAGTTGGGCTATCAGCTCACGTCATCAGCAGAAAACTGAAAATTACCCCCCTGTCCACAGTACTGTACAGCAATACTGAATCCTTCCAGACATCGCGTTTTAAAATAGAGGTGAGTATAGTTTGCCAGCAAAGCCAGCGAGGCCAGCGTAGCTGGCCGAAGCTGGCGTGCTGGCTGTGGCTATTAGAGGTGGGTAATCACTATAATGAGACAGTAATGTACGTAATGGGAGTACACAATAATTTGCAACTGGCGGGGTGCTGGCGTGCTGGCTGTGGCTATTAGAGGTGGGTAATCACTATAATGAGACAGTAATGTAATGGGAGTACACAATAGGAATGGCTATTGGTGGTTTTATCACTGTTCTTCTATATAAGTCAGAGCTCACACATCCCACTCCAGCACTTCAACATAAAATGGATTCTCAATATTGTCCCAAAAACTTTTCCCAACGAGCTTACTCAACTCCTTCCTACTCATTCCACTCTCACATCCCCCCCCCCCCACACATCTTCAACAGATTCAGGTGGACTATTGTGTCAAACGTAATTCGCTTGAATGGAAACACTAAACTATCATCAAAATAATGAACAACACATAATTGAATATTTATTTACACTCTATGTTAAACCACTCTGTGAGACACCAGCTTTTTCGGTCTCAACCGAAAAAGCAGAACAGTTGAACCAACCAAACTTCATACAACATCACAGTTCTTAAAATCCACTATCCACTTGCAGCCACAAAAACACAACAAAAAAGATAAATCAATCACAAATTTAAAAAAAACCAATATATCGATTACAAAACGTCCATCTTAAGCAGAGGACTTGTTCCAATCCAGCTACGCACTGTGATCAAGTCCGCCATTCCGTGAAAACTGGTTCTTGCGCACCATTGTATAAACAGATTCTTCTTGTCCACTTCGGGATTGTAAGGAGTCGCACTGATAGCCTCTCGTATCATCTCAGCCCATTCATCATCGTCACCCGGATGCACCGACACGGATGTATCGCCCATTTTGCGAGGAGGCGGAAATGGAAGAGTAGATCTAGGCGACGCCATACTGGTACAAGACTGAATTGGCTATTAAATTCGAGTTTAGCTAATTTGCATGCGGTAGCAAGGAAGCTGCTACAAGCTTTTAGAACACGTGGATAGCTGTTGGCATGCCATAAACATGCGCCCGCACTTAGTTTGCCAATCTGTGAGCTAAGCTTGCTGTGAGCACTAACGTCATTTCACTTCAATGCTCGGAACATACGTACATACCTATCCATGAAATGTACCATAAAAACAAGTTTTTCACTTTGTCTTAATTCCTTTGTTGGACAAGCCACATCTGCTCCTGTATGTAGACATTCTGCAGCATTGCACGCGTTGCACGTCCAAATGAAATGCACATACTGTAGCAAAAAATGCGGCTAAAAAGAATGCGCATGTGACGGAGCCATTTTCCGAGGAGGCTGAACTTTTTTAGGACGAACCTTCGGCCTCACGTTGAACGTCAATTTTTCTGGACCATTAGCTACGACCCAAATTATCCAAAGAAAAAGTTGCATCCAGACTGTACGTAATTAGTCAGCTCTTTTCATGCGTGCAATGTAAACGAGTAATTTATTTTTTTAAATTTTCTTCATTTTGTATTTTTTCTATGTTGTATTTAATATTTTTCTTCCTACGTTTTCTGTTCGAGAAATTTTGGAACGAAACGAATAGGCGCGCAACGCAGAAAAAATATTGTAACTTTTTAAAGCTCACTTTTCGCATTCCGCCCCATTTTCTTTTTCCTTGCTCGTCGTAGGCAGTCGGTTTTTGGCTATCCTCTGAGAAAATGGACAGGGAAGAAGAGACGCAGCCGGATGAGGAAGTCGAGGAAGAGGCGAAGATTCGGAAGAAGGAGGAAAGGAAAAAGGATGAGAACCTCCAGTTTCTCGATCTGTCCACTCAACAGTCACCCAGCGATCAGAGCGCACTTTCCATTTCTACTACTGGCAGCCACGCGGAACATCGAGTCTTGAACCAAATTGGAGCAAAACCGTAAGATTTTGGCCTGTGGTCTAATCCAGTTTAAAACTATTTCGATCAACCTGCTGTATGTAGGCTATTTCTTAGAAACTAGGTGGACTATTTTCTATAATTTTTTCACAACATTTTTCAGTGTTGACCAAGTAAGTGGGGACAAGAGTCAAGTCAGCTCACTGACATACTGGAAAGAGGCACACGCTGAGCTAGCTAAAGCGAAACGCGGTCGAGATATCTCCCCACGTACCCAAGGTTCTCCTACTAGCAAGAGCGCTGGTTCAGCTGGACATGCAATGAGCAGAAGCAAAACCGGGGCAACACCGGCGACAAAAAGCGAATTGGAGCGAATTTGCGACGCAGAGTTGAGCATATCGAAGCGCGCCACCTGGGGCAGCTCTTTGGAATTCATCTTTGCGGCCATCGCCTATGCAGTTGGACTGGGTAAGAGTTTGCTCTTCAAAAGGTCCTGAACCACGGTATAGTCTGTACAGTACATATAGCTGCATGTGTATTATAGTCGATCAAGAATTTGGATAACATGTATGATGGTACATTATTGCGTGGTAATTCGGCTCACCCGAGCGTATCTTTTGTTGGAATGGTACAAAACTAGTGAAAGGTACCGGTGATAAATAGTGAATACTGTCTCGAAAGGTATCGATTTGATTAGTCCCAGACTCGTCCGAATGCTAAAACCAAACAAAAGGCCGAATTTGCTCCGGATTTCCCGAATTTGCCAAATTATCGGCACTGTTATAACAGCTGAATTTTCTCTTGAAGGAAACGCATGGACTTTTCCTCGTCTCATGTACGAGCATGGCGGTGCAACTTTTTTGCTGGCTTACGTGCTCTCTCTGGTGTTGGTCGCGTTTCCTGTCCTGTTTTTGGAGTTGAGTTTGGGTCAGTTCACGAGTTGTGGTGTGGTGAGGACTCTTCGAAACATGAGTCCGGCCTTCGAAGGACTCGGCGCCGCTATCGTTCTGGTCACTGGAATGATCGCCATCTACTACAACGCCGCTGTCACCTGGTGTCTCTACTACACTGTTGCCAGCATGAAGTCGCCCATGCCCTGGCAAAACTGCAACAATACTTGGAATACACCGGTGAATGCATGGTTCACGTTACGTAGCATGTATGACATGCACGCACATCCCAAATAGTGGACCTACCTATCCTCGCTCATACAATAAAAACGTGAATTCCGTGCGCTATTGTAGGTGTGCTTCACAATACCTGACTATCAACGGTGCGTTGGAACGAAGGAAGATCATAGATGGTGGCTGAAGCACCATTGCTACACTGACGCAACCATCGAGCATTTTCTTACTGACTTGGACGCCTGTGCTATGCGCGCTCCCCCGTGGCCTCGTGACAAAAGGTGCGACGTCCTACTAGACTTTGACATTTCGACGCCGAAGCATTTCACAGCTCTGCCTCCGGAGTACACGCTGAAGATCTTTCGCGTTTACGACAAGTGCACGGACAGTTGGCGCAAAGTGGAGAAGCTGGAGAAGATGGAGGATCGTGACTTAGTACCGGTGCGTCTTGATCTTACATCTGGCTCGCAGTACGAGGTGCAACTGGCGTTGGCGACGTTGCTGTGCAGAAGCGGATCAGACCATCTCATTTCCCAGTGGATCATGGACTACTGCGCCAGAGGCACGTGGAAGACGCTGATTGCCTGTGCTCGCGATGTGATTCGCCCCAGGGAGTCGTTCAGTAGCGAAGAGTTTCTCAACGCCCACCTGTTCAATGCCAACGCGACTCTCAGCGACATGAAGGGCTTCCACTGGCCGCTTCCAGTCATACACTTGGTGACCACGCTGCTCACCTTTCTCGCGGTTCTACGCGGCCCCCAGTCGATGGGAAAAGTGGCATTCGTGACCGTATCTATTTCGCTTCTGCTGCTGTTGGTGCTGCTTTTCTACGTGATAAGCTTGGAAGGCAGTGAAATCGGCTTCGAGGAGTATTTCAACACGGATATCTGCAAGTTGGCCAACATCAAGCTCTGGTTCAACGCCCTTAGCCAAGCGATTATTTCCCTGAGCGTCGGGCAGGGTTGCTACCATACCATGGGGTCTTTCAATAGCTTCAACTATGATTTGCTCACTGGATGCATTGTCATAGTGCTGGTAGACACCGTTGTCAGGTATGTCAGCTACGACGGACTGCTAAAAATGATTAGCTCCAGATCCAAGGTGCACTACATCTATTTATTTGTACACCAGTCTGTTTGTTCTTTTGCAGCTTCCTGGCAGGTTTCATCTTTTTCGGAGTGATCGGTTTCATAGTTCATTCTGTGGATGCGAGAGAGATTGAGGATGTGGCCTGGGGTTCTACTGGTATCAATATGCCATTCGCTGTACTGGGACAGGGTTTGACGGCAGTAGATGGTGGTCAGGCCTGGGCCGTCTGCTTCTTTTTCTGTTACGCTCTGCTGGCACTGGACACGCAGTTTGTGCTGCTAGAGACATTTCTCAGTCACCTGTTCGACGAATTCAAAGATCTGCGCAAAATCCATTGGATTGTCTTCCTTATCATTGCCCTAATATGTGAGCGAAACAATACCCATCTATGCCTTCATGGGTGCGTACATGTACAATGTACTGTATGTTTTCAGACTACTGTTTGGGTCTACCGTTTTTGTCGCGATACGGCGCCCGCATGTGGGATATTGTCAACGACGCCTTCTACAGCCTCACAGTGCCAGCTTTTATCGTCCTGGAGACGATCCTTGTCGGATACATCTACGGATTCAGGAACTATCTGCAGGACATGCGATTGATGTTCGGTTTTGCTCGGGATGAGAAGCGGCTGCTTTCTGAGTGCAGCACCCGGCAGCACAACAATGCGGCGGAAGCGAAGTGTTGCGAGTGCGAATGCAGCCTCAGCAAGAAATTGTTCCAGTCTCCTGCGCGATGGTACTGTAACCTTTCTGTGTTTGGAATCGAAGTTGTCAAAATGCATTGCCACCCAAAGGGAAAAATTTGTAATATTTTGTATGTACATGCATAGGTACTTTGTGGCAGCGTTCTTGGTAACAGTGCCCATTGGAGTCGCGGCCATCTGCATACTGAACCTGCTGTTCTCAAAGGACGAGTGGTACCAGGACTCAACGGGAACCAAGGTCATTTACTGGCTCATCAACGTCAGCGTTTTGCCTCTCTGCATAGCGCCTTTCCTTATTCGGCGAACTCTAGTCCAACGCCAACCTCTAAGCTCACTGTTCAAGGTCACGCCCAAGTGGGGTCCAGCTCTGAATTTGCACAGAATGTCTGACCCGCGATACTCGGAAACAACCACGACTAAGGACGACCAATCAGAGTGGCATTCACGTCTGAGTGAGGAGAAGCAGCAGGCCGAGAATGTGGAAGAGTGGTGGAGCAATCGAAGCAATCGAGAAGAAGAACCGACGCAAACGAGCACAAGCAGTGAGTGAGAAAGCTCCCCCGTTTTTTTATTCGCTTTTTTCTTCGTATGGTAACATAGGTTTAGCTCCAACAGATTACTAACAAACTATCTATCTAGTCAACCATCAGATCGATTTAGTGTCTCATTCCCACTGCATTTTTCGCCTGAAAAAGGAATAAAAATAAGCAGGTACTTGCTCAATATGTATAAATGTACAAATTCAATCAATATGATACATAAGTTAGGTACATATTTTTACACTCGGTACTTATTCACACCAGGTGAAACGCAGAGAACGCCAAGTCTTGAGCTATGCCCGTATTGTCGCTGACCTGCAAGCAAAAGTTCACACACACTAAATGCAAAATATGCACTAATTAGCCAAACAAAATACTAACTGTAGCAGCTGCAATCAAGTCCAACCGTTTTCCTGAAGTTTGCAAATCGTTTCAAGGCGTCCATACGGCGCTCCATAAACTCCCACGTGGCATGGAACTCTTCCGACGTATCTTGAAGCATAAACAGCTCAGTGGAGACGTATACGGTCAACAGACTCAATCGCTTTGAATACCATGACATCTGAAAGCACTTCTTGAAAATTGAGAAAATGCACAAGCACTAATATTTTAGTTCAAGACATGATCCAATGACGTCGTCTCACATCTGCCGCTTTGTCTCCAGCTGCTAACCAAATCGAATGCGGCACACGAAAAGAGAGGGAAAAACCAAGCGTCACATTGGTCGGTAATGCTAGCACAGCTAAAGCCTGAAGTATTTGTCATATTCTCTGTAGTCATTGCATTGCAAATACCGTACACATACACACCTCACCCACCTACCCAATTACCTCATCCCAGTTATGCCAATAGGGTTGCACCATCTCCAGTCTCCATCGCACAGCTTGAGCAACAAATGCAGAGGTGGAAGGTTTTCTGAAATTGCCCCCAACCAATCAAAACAGCTTGTAAATCAATCCCCAGCTAGAAAGCTCACCCTGTGTTGCTCTGCAACTCTGTCATCTTCTTCCTGAGTTCCAGGTCGCATTTTCCATAGAAATGGGCGATGAGAGCCACTGGAGGATCAGGAAACAGCCCATGAGCAACCGATGGTACACCCGGAGATAGGGCGCCGGCAGCTACCGACTCTTCTGTCCATCCAGACAACGGCACATGGTCCAAGGCAGCCTCAAGTATCTTTCTCTTCGTCGTTTCTACAGTTTCAGCAGAAGTTTCTGCAGTATGACACCGGCGCTTCAATGAGCGCCACATTGCTGCATTATTTCGCAAGAGTTGCCGGGAAAGTTTCGCTGCAGTTCTCGTTGTCATCTCCTGTCACAATGCGGAGAAAACATTTCATTACAGACGAATACTCACTGCTGCTGGAGTTGAGCAAAAGCAATACCAAAACTGGACAGACCATTACCACCATCAATCAAAGAAAGACTTTCAAACTTCTTTATCCGTTCAACAACGTTCTGCTCAGACAGGCAAAGGCAAGATTATGTTTTGTTGCATAATGAGACCAGTGGAGAAGTGCTCCTTTCATACGGAGATAGTATTGTGCATAAGAAAGAAATATAAGCATGCCGTGGTCATCTGAGCTGTATTGAAGCAAAGTAACTGCTGTATTTTTTCTTCAATTAGAGATCAATCTTCGTCCAACCCGCATTTAGTTGAGAAAGGGCTGGCGTATATCGTTTTCGTAAAGCTGCACCAACTCCTGGAACACACATAAAACATCTCAGACGTCGGCACGGTGTTCAGTTCAGGGTAGGGGTTTCTCAGTGGGATTTATTATGTTAGCGTTGCGTAGCTGCAGCCAACATATAACCGGTCGGTCCTTTCTGATTTTGAAATCTCACGTTGTATTGCTCCAGGTTGATATTGATAACGCACTGCTTAGTGCTCGATTCCTCCGTATCCACCTCCATCGGTTGCTGGTTTTGGCCCAATTGCTGCTGCTGTCTCGGCATTCCTGCACAAAGAGTATACACACATGCATAAAACCCTATGCACGACATTTGTCATGTACATATACTGTAGGTATAGGCTACAATCTTATCAAAACCATCAGAATCGGGAGCTTACTGAGCACTGGCAGCTGTCTCTCATCCAACGCCATCTCTACTTTGTGGTCCTTCAATTAAACAATGTAAATTACGCACAACAGAATACATACTGTAAAGCTTCGTGTATAACCCCGGGGGATAACAATCGCTAGTCACCAATTCGAGGGGATTATACAAGAGGCCAAGCAAAATATGCCAAATCATCACCAACATGCTTATTTTGCATTATTTACACGTTCAAAAAATTTTGTTAGGGGGATAAAGAAGATCGTTAGTCGCAAAAAGGGGGTTATACACGAGGGGGTTACATACGAAGCTTTACAGTATCACTTTTCCCAAGAGTGCGCACAATACATTTGCACAGTAGTAGTACCTGCGTTATGCATCAACAAGCAAGTAGTAGTTGTTTGTATTGTACCTTGATGAGGAATGATATGTGGAACATGTTCTCGACGGTCTTTCCGAATGAGTCCGGATGCAGAACAGCCCGGAAATAGTCGACGGATCCGTGCGCCGTGCAATGCGTCTGCAGCAGCTGTACAATCTCGTCCACAATCTCCGTCGTCTTCTTCTCCTCCCGCTCTCCCGCCTTCACCACCTGCACATTACCACCATGAAGACTGTATGGCCATTATTTCGGGCCACCCTCATCGAACACAGTATTACTTGGTATTCTCTCGCTTGACAGGGAACAAACTATAGGGTACAGTGGGGTAAAACCCGGACACCTAAGCTTTTCTGAACTTGCCGCTTCAGCAAATGACGAACATGAGTAGTTCATTTGAAAGAGGAGAGTGCAAGGAATCGATTGGTAGAATACTTGTCTCAATCGATCTTATGGCTGCTGAGAAGACATACTAGGTGTCCGGGTTTAGCCCACAGTACCTTATTCGCCTTGCTCCATAAGAGGAGATGTCGTTTTCGCCCTCCTCGCCGATTTTTGAGCTGTACTTATCACACAAGCAAAGCACTCCGAAGCAATTACTTTTTGCAATTTTGATATATATTTTGAAAAAGTAATTGCTTCGGCGTGCTTTGCGTGTGTGATAACTGCAGCTCAAAAATCGGCGAGGAGGGCGAAAACGGCACCTCCTCTTATGGAGCAAGGCGAATATTCCACTTTCACGCATGATTAGTTTATGAGCTGAACTGTGCTCTTGTACCCGACGCTGAGCCTCTTTGGGAGGCGGCAAGTCCTTGAATCTGGCTCCGCGCTCCCTTTTCGTCTTCTCCTTCCTCGGCAGCTCACCAGGATCGAACGCACCCTGCCTGTAACAAAGAAAAACTGACATTCCTCGTAGGCCGCATTCACATACCTATTTTAATCAACGACGTTCAAGCAAGCTCCGCAAAGAACACGGGCTCAGAGTTACTGTTCTCTCTTTGTATAATGAATTCGAAGCGGCGCCTAAAGTCTGGCCTTTTCGAAGAAGCGCGGCAAAGTTTCATAGCAAATTACTCTGGTATGGCAGACCAAAATACTTATGAATGTTAGTTTGCGAAGATAAAAGCCACCCGAAACTAAACTATGTACTGTCCGTGTGGTGTATGTAGGGTATGTACAAGTATGAGATGCGGGGGACTTCTCGCATCATGGAGTAGGCGAAGCGTCCGAGTTTGGCCCAGTGCTCTTGGTTGAATTTGTTCTTGACGTTTCCCTCCGCGTCTTCCCCTTCCGGTGTCCGACTAACGTCCGAGTCCACATCCTCCTCTTCCTCCTCCTCCTCTTCCACGTTGTTCTGATTGCTTCTCCCAGTCAGATAGGTAATCTGTGTGAACAGAGCAGAAATGAAACCAGGCTTCTCGACTATGTCACTCTAGTCGGCTCTGGTTGATTGAGAGGTGATTGAGGCTCTGGCTGATTGAGAGGTGCCAAATAGTAGGCGACCTCTTCGAGGCTAACCGGCTAGCTGTCTCATGATCAATAGGGGAAATTGTGTGACTGAGGTCATCCAGGTGTGTAGTCTAGTCAAATGGTTAAGGCACTCGCCTGGAACGCGAGAGGTCCAGGGTTCGATTCCCTGGCACATCTGGCAAATTTTCCTTCTCCACTATGGAACATAGAGCACATACAAATAAAGGGAAGGCTTCGCTGTACCATTTTGTCGGCAAATTCATTGCAATCGAACGCCCGATCAGTCGACTTCATATTCTTGGCGCAGTTCAAAGTGAGATCCGATAGATCTTTCAAGTTCTCGACATCTGCTCGGTTTTCTTTCACCCATTGAACTGTAGAACAAAACAACACGCAGCCAGTGATATAAGCACTACAGTCAAGTAATGAAAATAATACGTAGTAGAACCAACCAACGGCGATTGCTTACTTCTTCGATCTTTGGTGATTACATTCAGGTTTTTCTTAGCCGCCTTCGTCACCGATTCCAGAGAAGGGTTATTTTTAATTTTCAGCTCTAAAAGACAAATGCAATATCGTATGCGGTAACGCGATTGGGTTGGTCGATAGCGACCCCGCGGTATTTAGTGAAAGTTTGGATCGGTGTTTGCGGGGTCGTCGACCTTGTTCACAATCATCTGGGAGCGAAAAAGGAGCGAGTGAAGAATTGACAACAACTGAAACGTCGACGACCCCGCAGACACCGATCCAAACTTTCACTAAATACCGCGGGGTCGCTACCGACCAACCCAATCGCGTTACCGCAAATCGTAAAGGCTCCGCATATCGTATAATCGTAAATCGCATGAGGCTATGCGCAGTATTTATTATAAGCTATGAGAAAAATACGACAGATTTGTCTGAAAGTTCTTTTTATCGCGCCTAATAAAGATATCGCGATGTCGTCTATTGCATGCAGCTCTGAGAAAATGGGTGGGCCTACACACGTACGTACCTGTCACAACAGTCTTTATTTCTTGAATATCCCCGCCAATATGCAGTCTCTTTCTCTCTGTCTCCTCCGTATCAGGCATAGGCGGATCTGCTGCGAAGCCTTCCTGTTCTTCTTCATTCAATTCTACCTGTTGTGGAAGCACTTCTTCGTCAGTGTCGGAGTTCGAGTCGGATTCCTCGCCATCTTCCCGGCTCTGAGTCGAGTAGTTTCCTGCTCCCTGCAGCATCGATTCCTCCACTTCTCCCTCGGCCGTTCTTCCGCTTTCTCCTGATGTCCGACGGCTACTTCGACGGCTCATCCTTGCTTCACCTTCTCTCGCCTTCCAACAATCTTTCTTCTTGCTCTGACTGACCGACTGTTCTTTCTTCTTTTCTTTTCCTCGGACCCGGACCTCTCACCTCGCTCGATCAAGGTTGCCAGGTCTCAAAATGCCTCATTACTATGGCACTCAGGGTTCATTACTACACCAAACCCATGATATTGAAAAATCCACCAGCTGAAGCCAAAACTTAGCAAAAAACATGCAGAAGTTGTTATGAATCATGGAAAAGATTGAATCGGATGGTGAAAATGGCAAAAATTTGGAAAGAAACATTGAACTTTTTGGTTCAGGAGGGTTGAATTTTTGAGCCAACTTTTTGGTTCAGAGTTGAATTTTTGAGCCAAAAAATACAATTGTGAACCTTTTTCATGGTGCGATTGGGCTGATTTCATAATAAATGCCGGATTTGGCAAAATCTGCTCAAGAAAATTGTGTGTGCAGAAAGAAAATTTGAGAAAATTTTTGAAATTTGGAACTCAAAGTTGCCTAAAAACACACTTCTGAAAATTTTTCCCATACTAGCGGTCACACCCAAATATTACTACATTATTACTACGATTACTACGCATTTCAGGTAGGTACCTACAGAAGGTCAAAAATTACTACTTGTAGTAATATATTACTACACCTGGCAACCTTGCGCTCGATCCAAACGAAAACAAACCTCGCGCCTCGCCTCGCGCCGTCGTCCGTCGGGCCACGTACCCCTAGAGCGCGCGCTGCGCGCGCCCGCTGCCTGCTCCCTTCCACCCGTACATAACACAGACATTTATTGATTTTTCAGGTCTAGGTAAAGTTGCTACATACGTACTGTATGCGTCATAGGACGAAATTTGGAAAAGTTTAGTTTTCTCCAGAAATAAGCCACGTAGAAAGAAACGGTTTTTTGCATGATAATTCTAAGACATTTGCGCATATTTTCAGCAGTAACTGATAAGTAATTTCTTGTAATATTCAATATGTTTCAGGCTGATAATGTCACATTTTTTCACACTGGACAAATAGGTGGCTATAATGCAACGATTATGCATCAAAACATGCCAAATCAAGTCAAACTCAAATCATCCATATACCCCAACTTTCTTCGATCTTTTCAGTGGTGGGGTCCGCGTTAACACATTCCCAAGTGGTATGGCCAAAAATGGCCATTTTTTAGTTTTTGGGCAAAAGTAGGGTAATTTTCCAGCCTCAGTGCAACATACACAGAGCCAGCCAAATGATATCCTTTTAAATTCCACCACCAAGGGTCCATAGGCCCCAGTGGTGGTGTTAACTCCTTCTTCACCACACTGGCAACCTGAGAAATTGATGAAAAACTCTGTTTTTACATCATTTCTACTCAAGTATGCTACCCTAGTACAGTCAAACAGAAAATATTAGGGCACCTTACCCTAGTTTTATGCAAAGATTTCAAAAATGACCTTTATTTTAAAATTATTCCACTTTTGAAGCTAATATACCCAATGTTTTTACTCGACTAATCACAAAAATGTCATAAAATGAGGCTGCTTAGGCATTATAGTAAAAGAATTTTAAAACTAAGTGCATTTTCGAAAGCTACACATAAAACTAGGGTAAGGTACCCTGATATTCTCTGTTTGACTGCACTAGGGTAGCATTCTTGAGTAGAAATGTATGTAAAAACAGAGTTTTTCATCAATTTCTCAGGTTGCCAGTTTGGTGAAGAAGGAGTTAACACCACCACTGGGGCCTATGGACCCTTGGTGGTTGAATTTAAAAGGATATCATTTGGCTGGCTCTGTGTATATTGCACTGAGGCTGGAAAAATACCCTACTTTTGCCCAAAAGCTGAAAAATGGCCATTTTTGGCCATACCACTTGGGAATGTGTTAACGCGGACCCCACCACTGAAAAGATCGAAGAAAGTTGGGGTATATGGATGATTTGAGTTTGACTTGATTTGGCATGTTTTGATGCATAATCGTTGCATTATAGCCACCTATTTGTCCAGTGTGAAAAAATGTGACATTATCAGCCTGAAACATATTGAATATTACAAGAAATTACTTATCAGTTACTGCTGAAAATATGCGCAAATGTCTTAGAATTATCATGCAAAAAACCGTTTCTTTCTACGTGGCTTATTTCTGGAGAAAACTAAACTTTTCCAAATTTCGTCCTATGACGCATACAGTACGTATGTAGCAACTTTACCTAGACCTGAAAAATCAATAAATGTCTGTGTTATGTACGGGTGGAAGGGAGCAGGCAGCGGGCGCGCGCAGCGCGCGCTCTAGGGGTACGTGGTCGGGCTGGCGCTATAGAGTGTAGGAGGACCAACGGGTTTTGCACTAATGACCAAAGGGGGCCATAGGACGCCGCCAACTAACGGTCTTTTCCACACACATACACGCAAACAATGCATTATTATGGCACAAATAACACATAAGCGAACCGAAAACAACAGACCCTACCATTCTCATCACATAGCAACACCAGTTTCGCACTAAATATCACCACTTTGGCACTACACCTATACAGTACAAAGTACTGGAAAGATTGATATTGAGATAACCCTGACAGTTTTTCAAGCTTAGCCTTCAACTTTTCTGTTTGCTGGCGGTTTTGTGCGATAGAAGAAATCAATATCGCTTGATTCTTTGCTGTGTAGTTGAACAGCTTGGAGACCATCAGTCATCCAAAAGAGTGGCCATTATCTCACAAGAGCGATGACATTGCAATTCTTCCAGCTCAGAATCTTCTTCCAGCAACTGATACACAGCTGCTTCAAAGGTTATCCGTTATCATCATCCGCACACAGAGGCCCAGGTCTGCCAGCATTTGCATAATACTCATCGTTGCTGTTTGAAGCTTCTGTACATTGAAGCCATTCATTGGTAATGTAGCAACCATATCCCGACTCTGAAAAAATTACAAATGGGTTGGCATTCCAAAAAAATGCATACGAATGCGCAAACTCGCTGTAATGTGCTGTCTTGTGCCTTTGTACTGTAAAGCTTCGTGTATAACCCCATCAAATATAATCCCCTATTCATTGAGTAACGATTTTTATCCCGCTCTGACCAATATTTTTAAAACGCATAAAACGCGCAAAAAAACAAAACAAGCGTGCTGGTGATGATTTGGCATATTTTGCTTGGTCTCGTGTATTCACCATATGCAATAAGAGCAGTGCTTGGTCGCGAGGTGACCCCTCTGAATTAACCTGGATTTTCAGTGCAACTTTTGATTGGTAGCCGACGCAAAGGTCGGCGCGGAAAGAAACAAACGAGCAAGAAAGACGACTGCGCCAACCTTCGCGTCAACTACTGATCAAAAGTTGCACTGAAAATCCAGGTTAATTCAGAGGGGTCACCTCGTGACCAAGCACTTGCTCTTATTGCATATGGTGGATAACACCTTGAATCAGTGACAACGATTTTTATCCCCTGGGGGTTATACACAAAGCTTTAATACAAAAACCCTCTTCGAATTGGTGAGTAATGACTTTTATCCCCAGGGTTATACACGAAACTTTACAGAAACGCCCTTCGAATTGGTGAGTAATGACTTTTATCCCCAGGGTTATACATGAAGCTTTACAGAAACCCCCTTCTAAGTAGCGAGTAATGACTTTTATCCCCTGGGGTTATACACGAAGCTTTACAGAAACCCCTTCAAATCGGCGAGTAATGACTTTTAACCCCTGGGGTTATACACGAAGCTTTACAGAAACCCCTTCAAATCGGCGAGTAACGACTTTTATCCCCTGGGGTTATACACGAAGCTTTACAGAAACCCCTTCAAATCGGCGAGTAACGACTTTTATCCCCTGGGGTTATACACGAAGCTTTACAGAAACCCCTTTCAAATCGGCGAGTAACGACTTTTATCCCCTGGGGTTATACACGAAGCTTTACAGAAACCCCTTCAAATCGGCGAGTAACGACTTTTATCCCCTGGGGTTATACACGAAGCTTTACAGAAAATGCGTCAGGGATCAATCGTTTTTTTTAACTTGTGGTGTTTCGTTCTTGTAGGTTATATTATTCTTGGTACTAAAATGTACATGCTCAGGTAAGCAAAAGAATACCTTGCGTCCAAGTGCCTCTTGTTCGTCCAAGTCTCCTGCTCCTCCTCAGTTTGACTGGCATATCCACTCTTGCATTGAAACACACAGCATTTCTTTGGCATTGTGAGTGCCAGTTATTAGACCAAATCGGCTTCCTCTTCACAGTAAATGCGTTTGAACATGACAGCAGTTGAACAGATAACAAAATATCCTATGATGAAACGAGACGAGAAGAGAAGAGAATTTGAATTTGTTCTCTTGTTTTTCTTTTCTTTTGAATGGCTTTGAGGACTAGCTATTATTTCCTAAAATCTGGAAAAAAGTAGGCAATTTTGATGTTACACTTTTCTGAAAGTAATGTAGTGTGTAGTCTTTCTCGGCAACTAGCCGGCGCTTTTTATCAAACCATGGACACCTTGAATTAGAGGTGTCCATGCCTACATAGAGAAAACGATGGCCCCCTTTGGAAACATCGTCGTCTCGCTGTGGTCCTCCTTGGCGCTCGAGCGCGATCAAGATTCAAGGACTCCTAGACCGCGCACTTACACAGTGAAATATGGTGTTTGTTTAGGTGTCCTTGGCGTGATAATTGCATAGACGACTAAAAATATATGAACGTCTGTAAACATTGTGGACCTGCTTGATTGCTTTGCGCGCTTTCTTCTCATCATCAATTTTTTTTTACTCCAGGCTCCAGGCTTCGGCTATCACTATGTCCTTTCTATTAGGGATGGATGGTAGGTAATAGGACCAAACAGGTTATCATCATATCCTATTGGCATATCAACATGCAAAATGCCAAACAAGTGAATTGCAGATGCTAGATTTATCCCTCCGATGCCACGTTTCGCTTCATTCCCTTTTGAGCAAATCCGTACACTGCAATGCTATCACATCACCCGACCCTTGCTGTGCAGAAGCGGCAAGTTCTGGCGCAGTATTTCTTCATGAATGCTCGAAGGCGCGCATAGTAAGTGCCGCCTCTTCTGGCCATATCGCACAGTTTACTGGATCTCCAAAACTTGCAAGATCTCGTCTCATCCTTGCAATCTGGAACCACCCATTAGTATATCTGATTATTCCATTTCGATTCGATCAATATGCGTACACGTGCGAATCAAAGGATGAGGATAGAATACGTATCGTCAGTGCACGGCAAGTACGTGTGGCATAAGAATCCACCACCAAACAACCCATAGTCCATTTGAGCTTACAGACTCACCAATCACCGTTCACTAATACCAAAAGTGCGACTTTACCCGTGTACAGGCAAAATAGTGAATCCAATAAACAAAACACAGGCAAAAATATGCCTAAAATACACTATGACATGATGGCACGCTAATAAAAAGCGAATAGAGAGAACTAAGTTGTGGCACCTTCTTTCAAAATCTGAAGCACCGTTAGCCGAAGAAAGTCTGGCACTAATTAGAGAGTACGTAACTAAATAGTTTTTGTCTCTCTTCAGCAGAGATTGCAAGATTTCGGGCAGGTTGCCTTCAGCCATTCCGAAAAGGCGGTGTCATTTCTTCTGTGCGGATTGTTGCAATGCGTGGCGCAATCCGAAGCTTTGTCAAAACAATCTTCCGCCTCACCAGAAGCACCCGTATCTTCATCTTCGGCATCTGAAAATAGTGCACGGCAAGTGCCACCGAAATGGAAACCTTAACCTGGGTGATCACAGAAAGCAACGAAGCGAGAAGCTCGGTAGGCAAAGCGTACAAGGAAAGCGTGACAACTGAGAAGCACGACAAATAAACCGAACATAAAACAAGTGAACTGGTTATGGCTGTTTAGATTTGGAAAAAAAACAGAGATAAAGTTGCCTTCTGTTCAAATCTACCCTGTGAAAAGTATTTGTTTTACTGGCTTATCGAATTGGAATTCAATAGTTCATTATCGAAAATCTCGTTTAAGCAAGCACATAATGTACCTACTACATATTACGCAAGCTTCCCATTCCACATCTTCTACGACACGTATTCCGCACATGCCACATAAAGTTATTAGTACTGTACATTCACAACGCGGAGTGGAGCTGAGACAATGGACAGACACAACCCAACGTTGACCATCATTTTCCGGAAGCTAAAAGTGAACGCATGATACAACGACAACGAGAATAGTAGCTGTACGTACAGTACAATGCTGTAAATACAGTAAACAAACAGCGGCCGATGACCAGCTTACTCACAGGCCCAGCAAATAGAGCATAATAATATAGCATGGACCACCGTACAAAACAAAGTGGGCTTGACTGTGCAAAGACTCCTTTGGGAGTCATTTATAGAAGTTCTTGCCCGTTTGTATGAACACGTGGACCTCGTTACGGTGGTCCATGCGATATTACTTATGCACTGTTATTTATGGGGACTCGTGGTATCCTTGAAGATACATGAGTGTACAAAACAAAAGCATTATTAGCTCAAGCTCTACGTAAAATCGTAAAGATACTACCATTATGAGATCTACTGGTTATGTTACGAACGCACACGCACTTCTAGTGAATAATTAGTTGAAATACTGCTGAAAGTACAAGACAACACAGACTAGCAACTAAAATCATCGTATCCAGTAATGAAAAAGAATTGCAAAGTAGGCCTACACTTATGAACCATTTCTTGCACTGACAGCATAAAGCGGTAGTCAGTAATTTTCCTGTACAAAATGCACAGTGATGAACCTGGTAAATGTAACGGTATGTACATACGAACACATGAACACAAAATCAGATAAATCTGTTCTACTTGATCGTCAAGTACAGTAATAGAAGACAAACAAGCAGAAAATACGCGAATCTGCATAAAAAAGCCCAAATGTCGATGTACACCGTATTCCACATAAAGAAGCATTATACCCATGTGTTATCTATCTATGCATTAGAGCAGGTGCCTCTGTAGGGGCAAAGAATATCATTTTCCTCTGCTGACGAGAAACATAATAGGTAGGACATACAAAAAAATCACACTCGCTGACAACGTAAAGTACGACACATACCGTAAGTACACATTGGCAACCTCACAACACAAACAAACAAACAAACACGAACACCACAGCCGAACACAGGGAAGCATATATTCATTCACCCACTCTTCTCCCATTGCTGCACGTTACGCTGCTAAAGTTGTTACAGCTAAGAAAGAACGTATGCATACAAAATAAAGAAACAACTGCCAGGAAGCGCCCGATTCTACGGAGTTAGTAGTATTGGTACAGACAAATGAGTACTGTACATACATCTAGCAGCGTAAAATAACGTACGAAGCACAGTTAGATGTAGGGCGTATGTGTTCAGCATCAGCTGTCAGCAAGCGACCAGCAGCAGCGAACGCAAAAGAAGAAGAAGAGAAGGACGGGAAGCAGGCAGCTGGATCGCCTGAGGCTGCTGATACCTTGGGATTGCGTGCGACCAGCCACGGCTACGTTGTCCGCCGGAATACCACGCCAACAGTCCGTGCACGCCTCCGTCAACGACCGCTTCTTCCTCAGCGGAATCACCATCTCGTCCTGAAACATCAACCCTACCAGTTGACTTGATGATACATACCACCGGCAGTACGGCGCGCGTGAAAAGGGAAAAGGATGCTTACGCTCTGGACGGGATCGTAGTAATCGTAGACTTTGGCGGCGACGGGCTTCTGATCCGCTACCGCGTACACCGGCTGGTTGGACACGTTGAAACACACGGGATCGTTACTCAACTGAAACGAGGACCACACACTTCATACTTAGGTACCTACAGACAGACATTATCAATTATCAGCCGCGATACGCGGTAAAAGCGTACGGAGTTGAAGTAGAAGTTGGCCTTGGCGTCTCCCTTCTCCAGCTCCACACGCTGCAAATTCTCCAACAGGGTCAGCGTCTCCACCTGCTCCCGATCCAAGGAGAAGCCAGAGAAGGAGTTCAACTCCAACACCGCCATATTACTCTTCTTCCCCGCCTTGTTGTACCTGCATCACCAGTCAAACACATACCAATGGCATACCAAAACGTACCAAACCAGAGAATTTAGCCAGTATTAGTTAGCAATAATACGTTGCAGTTGCAAGGGTACACCTACTACCAGAATTACCAACGCAACACCAAGATGGGTATGCACTAAACTAGTATAGTCCAGCCACTGAGAGTTCGCTATGAAACTCAAGTCGTGTTGCGCAAAGTAGATTCACAAATGCAGATTTCTGTCCATGCTTCGTGGACTCCTATTTTGCAGAAGTACATGCAAACTACGCAGGACGACTTGAGTCCCATAGCGAACTCTCTCTGGCCAGACTAGGGTAGGTAGACAGACACTAACTTGCAGCACATGTGAACGAGGACATCGTTGGCTCTCTCCACCACGTCCGGATTGCATGTGAAGGGAGTGTCGCGACGCTGACGCGCCAGATTGTAATGCCAGCTGACTTGCGCAAAGACCACACCCTGACCTCCGGCCTCTATCGTCACCGGAGAGTTCAAGTTCACCAGCTATAAGCCAGAACACACTGTCTGTCACTGCTATTGCCATGATACACAAGCGTAAATTGTTCAAGAAATCCACGTGTGCGTAGCAGACGCTAACTATCCGCGCGGCTTACATCGTATTCCTGGAGGACCAACGAATTCGAGGCGTCCACTTTGAAGTCGGTGGACGCGTCGCCGTTTTTGGCCTTTATGGAGACGTCGAAGTTGGGCGAATATGCGCGCTCTGCGTAGGCACCCAAAGCCTGCAGGGCTTGCACAGTATCCTGCAAGAGGAAACGTATTTTTTCGGGAACAGTGCACGTACCATGCACGTACAGTACCACTGGGCAAAGTAGGGTACTATGGGATAAACTCAGTCATGGGTGACCTTCCTTTTCCGTAGGTGGCTGGGTTTACCCCACCAAAAACACGCCCGGGCATACTTCATGACAGCCTTTCGAATATGGTCGTGTTTCTTTCTCACGATAAAAAATGCGACACACTTGCCTACAAATACATTACCTGAGTGCTGGAGAAGCCTCCGTAGGCGTTGCGTTGACTGGTCAGCCATCTGACAACCGGCAGCCCTCCGCTCGTATCGCCCTTCAGCATGTAGGTGAGAAGAGCGTACGACGTCATTTCTACGTCAACCGGACGCGGACCGGAGAAGTAGGCGTTCTCCTCCTTCGGCTCGCCCACCGTATCACTCCAGTACTTGGTGCCATCTGCAGTCCACACAGTACATATACGAATACGAATAATGCAGAGTTTAGGGTAGAATACTTAGGAGAAAGCCGACAGCGATATAAAGTCAGACACCAAGCTCCTCTCACTACTATCTATTTAGCTCGTGACCAAAACACAGCTCCAGTGGTTGTCTAAGTTTCCCCCATGTACTACTACGTACCTTTGGTTTGTGCTTTGGCTTCCAGCAATGCCAAGGCCTGTTCTTTCTTCGGACTGTCAGCCAAGAACAGCGCGTACGTGGCAATAGCCAGAGCGTAAGGCTTATCCTGAATCGAGTTCAGATTCTGCTCCACGTAGTTCAACGCGTCTGCGTTCCTTTGCTGCAAAATGTAGACCATAAAAATTCTTGTCTATGCGCGTATGCAGTCCGTTACAGTACTAAAAGCTAGAATAGCTTACTCCGTTGGTCAGCAAGGCAACCAGAACGTAGGCAGTAAGAGGCACTCCACCTTGACCCGAGCCACCCTGCAAACAGGACAAAATATCGTTTCCAATCATCATAAAGCAAAAAAATAAAACCACATACACACCCTGCGTACATATGAAGAGCTATCTCCGCCGTACCCCTAACATACTTAGCCCTAACACGTACCAGGAGCAGTAGGTAGGTTAGCTGAATACGTACCTGCATATCCTTATGATGCACTTCTCCCCTCTCTTCGAAGGCCCCGTTCTCCTTCTGCTGGTTATTCAGGAATCTGACGGAGTCTGCCAGGATCTTGTCGTCCACGAAGATGTACTCCTGCGCCTGTTTGAAGCTGCGGAGGACGAAGGCGGTGAGCCAGGTGCTGCCGTGCTTGTCGCTCTGGCCGAAGGCGCTGAAGCTGTGGTCGTCGCGCTTGTAGGTGAGCTCGCGCTGGTAGCCGGCCTCCATGTACTTCTTGGCTTTCGCCGCCAGGGCCGGCTCCAGACGCCGCGTCGCGTCCAGGTAGCGCATCACCACGATGTTGGGCACGAAGTTGAGCATGTTCTGCTCCCCGCAGCCGTACGGCATCCGCACCAGACTCTCCACGTTCTGCAGAACCGGGCCCATGATGTCACCTGAAGCACAACGAACACAGAACGGCATACACAATATCACGTACAGTAGTGTACGGACGAAGAAAAGAAATGCAAGGTACAGGTAGGATACATAGTAATGACGGAAACGCAGCAATTCAAGGATTTTACCAATGACAGCGACTTTTCCTCCGTCCGAGTCTTCCACTCTTTCTGTAGGAAAATCCATTTGCACGGAGCGAGAGAAACGATTAGAGGAGGCCAAATCGATTACCACCGGCTCGTTGTGGTCCACGCGGAAGCCTTCCGGCTACAAAATAAATGCATGCATACAATCAGTACGAACATAGCATACGTGGCTGCATAGCACAATCGTGTATAATACTGATGCAGGCCTGCAGTAGTGTAAAGTGACTGATGCCAGAATAAGAAAGAGTGGCTCACTCACCTCGACGAGTAGCGTTTGTTCCACGGCGTCGCCTGCGTTCGAGCCTGTGGCAGTCACCTTCAGCTTGATCTGGCCCACCTTGGTCGGCACAATTGGGAAGAACACCGTCCGAGAACCGCCGTTCGCGGGAACCTGCAACAACAGACGGAAACATTCTGTGGTGTAGGCAGGCATGCTTCCACCATAATGCTCCAGACTGTTCGCATAGCTGCGGACAGTTGATAAAAATATCATTCTTTGCAGGGGAAAATATCGTCTTCTTCAACCCGCCGCACTATACGCAATCATCACGATTCCGTAGGGGTTCGCTGGACGCAAGAAGGCCAGGGTTCGATTCCCGCCTGGCACATCTGCTGGCAAATTTTCCTTCTCGATGCTACCTACTTAAAAAATGAAAATACCCGGATCATCCTGGCATTGTAGTTCTTGTTGGGTTTCACTTTCTGGTTGGCCTTGAGGTTGGCGCCGTTTCTCTCGACAAAGTCGAAGCCGCTGTTGCCGTTGTGCTCCAGGACGAGCGTGACCTGTTGCGCGCTACTCAGATAGTTGAAGAGGAGCACCTGCAGCGCCACCTTCTCTCCGCGCTTCACCGAGTAAGGCAGATTGAAGCGGATGAAGAACGGACGGAACACTTCCAGCTGCAAAATGCACCTCATATTACATCACAATCACGTACCACGGCACAAACTGTAGGTACAAATCCTTGTGGGGTATAACCGAATTGATACCGAGCTTCGTACATCAACCAAGCCAACCGATTTTGAGATAACTACAGCTGGTCCGGTATGGCCCAGGGCTGTGTATTTCTACAAAGAGTTGGTTTAGCTGTATGGCCCAGGGCTGTGTATTTCTACAAAGAGTTGGTTTGGCTTGGCTTTAAGTTAGACAGCAAGAAAGCTGAGGTATCCGGGAATTACATACCACTCGGTAGCCTAGTAAGTAAAGAAGCTGATGCGTGAAACTAGAGCAGCTAGCTACCGTCCTGTTTATCTCGTACTTTTGCGGTGTCCGGAGCGACGCCGAGCCCGGATTGATCATTGACTGCGAAGGCGCTGGTGATCCACGAGGTGATGGTGTCTGGCACCTTGGTGCGATGCACAACCTCGCCAGTGCGCCTGCAACAAACACAGCACACGTACGTACAAACAATCAAACGTTCACTCTCCGTACAGCCGACCATAATCAGATAAAAACGCAAAAATTGGATAGAGAAGCATCATCCCCCAAAATATCGCGCCGCATACGAAAAATATCTATACGAAATCACACCATCAGATCAATTAACATTGGCCCTAAGCTCCACATTTATTCACATATGACAGTAGTACATCTTGAAGAAGCAAACCGCAGCGAACAAAAGCACTCTCTACATACTCACGCATTGTCCGCCACCTCCAACCGAGTCCAAATCCACGTCTCCGGAAATTCCGACCGAATCCTAGGAGCCGCCCTTCCTTCTCCTACCCTTCCTCCTCCTGAATCAGAAACCTGTAAGCTTTCATCCTCCACTGGAGACGCAAAGGCGACTGGGCTATCGTAGACCAGTCCGTCATAGTCAACTGCAATATCATTGCGCACCACCTACTCTAAACCGTCACCCACCACACTTGGACAACTCTACGTTTCTACAGAGTTACATCTACGTACGTACTAAAAGACAGAACTGCGTTGTGTATGTTGCTCCTTTGACTTTAGTAGGACAAAGCGCTGTGTTACTGAGACAGACGGGTCAAGACAATCTTGGTCAGTGGAGGATGATAACAGGCAGTTGACGGGCAGCAGGCACATGCAGCACATGTTGGGTCAAGGCAAAAACTAACCATGCTGCGTTGCAAAGTGTAAGTGAAGTTGTTTCCGCTTCGCGCGCGCCTGATAGCCAGAAGCTATGTTTCAGGAGACTTCTACATGTGCACTTGTGCACGTGTACTAGTAAACTTGTACACAAAGCAGCCTAGACCACTCACAAGACAGCTGCCTCAACCCAGATCCACGTTTCAGGAAATTTGGTGCGAATTCGCACAGCTGCTGATGAAGCCCTGCCTGCAACCTGTGCAGACTGAACCTGTGGGGGTGCCGGTGCAGGTACGGCGCCCATTTGCATCTCAACAGGAGGGCCGTCTTCTGCCATTGCCATCATAGGCATCGGGCCATAGTAGTATACTGAAACGAACACATATAGGACGGCTGAAAATAAGTGCCGCCAAGACGAACAGCTACTTATTGTACTCAACCTCTCTGGTTACTATTTAGTTAGTAATAGTTTCGGCTGGCCGGAAGCTGGTGAAGAAAGATTGCAAAGCCAAGAGACTGCAATGTGCACATTAGGACATTACACTGGGCTAACATATCGCTGAGCTAAGCTAGTAAGAATTGTCTAAAACGCGCGTCAATCGACCTACAGTACAATACCGCGCCAAACTTGAACAACAGACGTACCTGAATGCGCGCGCGCCTAAAAGCACATGCAAGCGTATGCAGCAAGTTCACGACTCACATGACTCTTTTCTCAGCCCAAATCCACGTTTCGGGGAATTCAGAGCGAACTCGAACTGCAGCGACCGATGAAGACCTAACAGATCCATTTGGCATCGGCGCCATTGGGGGAGGAGCAGGAGGCGGGGGTGCACCCATTGCGGCCATAGGAGCTCCCGGCGCCATCGCCATCATCGGACCATAGTACACTACAAAGGAATAAGATGCCCAACCATGAGAAGAAGCAGAAACAAACACCTGAGCATGATGGAATGTGTCGGTCACTCCATGGCATTTGTGTTTTGTCGTTGATCATTAGTAATCTGCTGCACTATAGTCGAACAAGAAATTTCATGAACCATTGAAATTTTTTCTCAGCCAATAAAAGACGTAGAGCACAGCGGTCAAACTTCTACGGCTAACTTTAGCTCGCCGTTCCAATAAAAAAAAACCGTTTGTCTCCAGCTGCACTGTGTGTCGAGATCTCGCCAAATTTCTTCAGTACTGAAATCGCCAAATTGGGCGTGGACCAATGGGCAATTCTAAACCTCGCAAATGTCCGAAAAATCAAAATGGCAGAAATAAGCATACGTGATGAAGACGATGAAAATGCGCATCGGGCGTACAGGGTCGTGGGGTGTCGTGGTTTGCGTGGTTTAGCGTCTGCCAAATGGTGACACGATTTCAGTGCTGAAGAAAATAGGCGAGATCTCGACACTGAGAGCAGCTGGAGACAAACGGTTTTTTTTATTGGAACGGCGAGCTAAAGTTAGCCGTGGAAGTTTTGACCGCTGTGCTCGACATCTTTTATTGGCTGAGAAAAAATTTCAATGGTTCATGAAATTTCTTGTTCTACTATAGGCTGTCAGGCAGCGAAGCAGAGTAGAACGATATAGGGTTAAAGTTACGGCATTTCATTGATGGTGTTGATTAGCTAGGTAGCAGGTTGCATATGATCAGGAGTTTAGAGAACAAGGCCAAATAAAGAACGAAGTAAAGCTCGCCAAAACGCGCTCGCCTAATTGTACTATGTAATGTACATATAGTACTGTTCCTGCATTGGCGCGCACATTGTCACCCCTCTCCTTCCCATCCCCCAACTCTCTCTCACTCACATGAGTACAGTTTCCTCCGCCCATATCCAAGTCTCTGGGAATTGTGTGCGAACGCGCACGGCAGCCGAGGAAGACTTGGACAACATAGGAGCTGGTGGAGGAGGTTCGAAGGCATCCGGCATTACCATAGGAGCAGGAATCGCTCCTCGAGGCATGGCGCCTCCACCTCCTCCAGGGGCCATGGCCATCATCGGTACACCAAAGTACACTGAAACTGAGTGAACCATCTGACGACGAATGAAAACAGTGGGGGCACAGATTGCAGCATCTGTATACTACTTTACGAACCTACGTATGAGGAGTTCCATGGCATTTCAACCAATTTTCTGTACAAATTGCACTGACCATCTCCGATTTTTTTCAAATTTGGTACACAGGTAGGTCCTAGGGGGAAACCAAATCTTGCAAGATTTCAGCTTCCTGGGACCCCCCATTCTGGAGATATGCAGCCTCAAAGTTGGAATTTTGGCCCGGCTGGGGGCCATACGTGCTATCTTTGAGGGCTTGTAGCTCCATCAATATTCACAAAGTGATATAGACATGCCTATATCATTTTGAAGCTAATTCCATGTAGAATCAAATGAAAGCATCAAAACAGGTGGTCATGAGGCCAAAAATTTGAGTAAATCATAAATAAAAACTTTAAAACAAATTTACTCAAAAAAAGGACCTTCGATTTTTTTTAAACTTTGAGAGGACCAAAAGCATACTGCTAACTTGTTGCATGCCAAAATTTGGGATGGGGTTCGCACTATTTCAGGAGTTATGGCCAGTTTTGTGTGATTTTTCACTCGTAAATTACGAACTAAGTCAAACATTTCTGAGCAGACTTTGGCACACATGTTCAGAGCAGCAGTGTAGCACTACTCCACATTTAGCATCTCAAAAGTAGCACACATATAGGCTCTCTTTCACCAGCATGGCCAGAACAATCATTCAGCATTGCTTGCTAGTGTTTCAACACCTCAAAAGTTGTGACTTTTTCGTCGGAATTCGGAAAAATAACTAAGTCCGACGAATTGCAGGCACATTTCAGCTCATTGGTTTTTGGTAGTATCACAGTAAAGCTCCTCATTTTCCACTTCAAAACTAACAAATGCATGGTCTCCTGTTTACCTGGCTACTCAGCAATGCATATTCCCCATTGCAATCTGTTCTTTGTGCCCTACAAACATTGAGTATTTTCTCTCGGAAATTTTGTGTTACTGTACAATAAATTCTTCAAAGGACATGGTGGTGCTGTCAACTCAACACTAGTTGCTTCTCAGCATGTATACACAGCTTTCTTATTCAACTGGGCATATATTGGGCATTCACCCTTGCCTTCTAATCATTTAGTTCACAAGAGATTCTACATATACAGTGCATGTATGCATAAATTATGTGATATGAAGGGGTTCAATAGATTAGACAGCAAGGATGAACGCCCAATAGATGCCCAGTTGAAAAAGAAAGCTGTGTATAGAAGCTGAGAAGCAACTTGTGTTGAGTTTACAGCACCACCATGTCTTTTGAAGAATTTATTGTACAGTAACACAAAATTTCTGAGAGAAAATTACTCAATGTTTGTAGGGCACAAAGAACAGATTGCAATGGGGAATATGCATTGCTGAGTAGCCAGGTAAACAGGAGGCCATGCATATGTTAGTTTTGAAGTGGAAATGAGGAGCTTTACTGTGATACTACCAAAAACCAATGAGCTGAAATGTGCCTGCAATTCGTCGGACTTAGTTATTTTTCTGAATTCCGACGAAAAAGTCACAACTTTTGAGGTGTTGAAACACTAGCAAGAAATGCTGAATGATTGTTCTGGCCATGCTGGTGAAAGAGAGCCTCTATGTGTGCTACTTTTGAGATGCTAAATGTAAAGTAGTGCTACACTGCTGCTCTGAACATGTGTGCCAAAGTCTGCTCGGAAATGTTTGACTTAGTTCGTAATTTACGAGTGAAAAATCACACAAAACTGGCCATAACTCCTGAAATAGTGCGAACCCCATCCCAAATTTTGGCATGCAACAAGTTAGCAGTATGCTTTTGGTCCTCTCAAAGTTTAAAAAAAATCGAAGGTCCGTTTTTTGAGTAAATTTGTTTTAAAGTTTTTATTTATGATTTACTCAAATTTTTGGCCTCATGACCACCTGTTTTGATGCTTTCATTTGCTTCTACATGGAATTAGCTTCAAAATGATACAGGCATGTCTATATCACTTTGTGAATATTGATGGAGCTACAAGCCCTCAAAGATAGCACGTATGGCCCCCGGCCAGGCCAAAATTCCTACTTTGAGGCTGCATATCTCCAGAATGGGGGGTCCCAGGAAGCTGAAATCTTGCACGATTTGGTTTCCCCCTAGGACCTACCTGTGTATCAAATTTGAAAAAAATCGGAGATGGTGCGTGTTTTCGCCTGGTTGAAATGCCATGGAAGGCCTCGTATAGTACTTCATTAGACGACACAAGTGGATATGCTGGTCAGTCGGCAGCAAGCGGGAGATTACATGTGGCGTTGTATGGCGAAGCAACGTATGTATTTGTTAGAACAGAACAAAAAGCATACGTGTCTCACGATCGCGAAACATGCAATATCATCCCAACTCAACATATGGTAACGGTCTTCACTAACTATTGCAACAGGGACTTCGAGTGATGCAGCGACAATGAGATGTACTAACTGTGTATGCGCATAACTCACACTTTCTGCTCTGCCCAGATCCATGTTTCTGGGAAAAGAGTTCGAACGCGAGGAGCGGAAACAGCAGCAATTTTGGATATGCCACTATCTGATTCAAAACGACCAGCTGCTGATATTGCCGACGTCGGCATTGTCGCCGCTACATTCGTTGCCATCATCCTAGTCCTGCCACGACTTCGATACCAGTAGCGTCCTAAAAATTATACCCCAATCAACTCGTGATCCTAATCAGCAGCAACCAATAGACTGCCGCCCATCACTACTGTTCTGCTGTTCGTTGTGGTGTGGGCGGGGGTGTGGGCTTGTTAGTCAGCTTAGCCATGCAGTCTGCTGTGCGATACACATCCTGCGGCACACGAGTGAACACAAGGCGGCGATTTTTGAGGACATGCTGACGAAGGCGATCAATAAACGACAAAGACGACGAATGCGAAAAGTTTCTGGATTAAAAAAACCATTCCTTATCTGTTTCCATCAGCTTCCAAACTGAATGGAACGAAGGTAACAAGCTCTTGATTCCTGCCCAAAGGCAAAGCATGTGGAGGAAACGCAAAAGAAACTGCACCGAGCAAGCTTGTATGTGTTCGACTACATACGCTCATGTAGCGATTGCGGAGACGAAGCCAAAATCAAACGAAATCCCAAAGCCTCAATGACAAATACGTCAGATTTATCCACCCCAAAATTTGATAATCACTCACGATAGGTTTTCGGACAAATCCACGTTTCGGTAAGATGGTGGAGACACCCCTTTGTACGGCTTTCGCTTTGTTCCTTGGGTCTTCTACGCGGTCCGTATACTGTGCATACACACCGTATAGTACATGCATTTCCTCGAATCGCGTTTGCAACTGCTATCCACCGTATGCAATAAGAGCCAGTAGTGGGCTACACACGTGGTGAGTAAACTCACGGTGAATTCGACGGTGAGTTTGAACTTCGAGTTTTATTTTTTATGTGGAGCATTCTCACTTGCTCCCAAGCGCAAAATTTTTCTCACGTGTTCACACGATGGTGAGTTTGAAACTCACGGTGAATTCACTGGCCTCCCTATGCTTCATCGCATACGTACAGGTGTAGCGCACTAGTCCTTGGTCGCGAGGCGACCCTTCTGAACTAACCTTGAGTTTCAGTGCAACTTTTGATCGGTAGTCGGCGCGGTCGTCTTTCTTGCTCGTCTTTTTCTTTCCGCACTGAACTTCGCGTCGACTACCGATCAAAAGTTGCACTGAAAGTCAAGGTTGGTTCAAAGGGGTCGCCTCGCGACCAAGCACTGGCTCTTGGTGCATATGGTTAGGTGTATATAATGGGCTTAGCCCATTGTATATACAGCCCATTATATACACCTAATATGGTGGATATCAAAAATTGAATTTACCACCACATGGATTACCTAAGTTGTTCATAATCTGATTCTGGTAAGGTAACGCAGGGTTGATGACAGTCCTTTCCAGCGTGTATGTATTTCAAGGAAGAAGATTGTGGGCCGCAATGGTGATTCGACCAGTTATGAGGAGACCTAGTAGTCCAAGATCGAAGAGCAGCGGTGCCCCAATTCGCCGCCCTTATAAAAGGCCGGTCGTCGTTCGCTCCTTCTTTCCTGAAACGTGGATTTGGTCCGAAAACCTATCGTGAGTTGATTATCAAATTTTGGGGTGGATAAATCTGGACGTTATTTGTCATTGAGGCTTTGGGATTTCGTTTGATTTTGGCTTCGTCTCCGCAATCGCTACATGAGCGTATGTAGTCGAACACATACAAGCTTGCTCGGTGCAGTTTCTTTTGCGTTTTCTCCACATGCTTTGCCTTTGGGCAGGAATCAAGAGCTTGTTACCTTCGTTCCATTCAGTTTGGAAGCTGATGGAAACAGATAAGGAATGGTTTTTTTAATCCAGAAACTTTTCGCATTCGTCGTCTTTGTCGTTTATTGATCGCCTTCGTCAGCATGTCCTCAAAAATCGCCGCCTTGTGTTCACTTGTGTGCCGCAGGATGTGTATCGCACAGCAGACTGCATGGCTAAGCTGACTAACAAGCCCACACCCCCGCCCACACCACAACGAACAGCAGAACAGTAGTGATGGGCGGCAGTCTATTGGTTGCTGCTGATTAGGATCACGAGTTGATTGGGGTATAATTTTTAGGACGCTACTGGTATCGAAGTCGTGGCAGGACTAGGATGATGGCAACGAATGTAGCGGCGACAATGCCGACGTCGGCAATATCAGCAGCTGGTCGTTTTGAATCAGATAGTGGCATATCCAAAATTGCTGCTGTTTCCGCTCCTCGCGTTCGAACTCTTTTCCCAGAAACATGGATCTGGGCAGAGCAGAAAGTGTGAGTTATGCGCATACACAGTTAGTACATCTCATTGTCGCTGCATCACTCGAAGTCAGGGTTCTGTTGCAATAGTTAGTGAAGACCGTTACCATATGTTGAGTTGGGATGATGTTGCATGTTTCGCGATCGTGAGACACGTATGCTTTTTGTTCTGTTCTAACAAATACATACGTTGCTTCGCCATACAACGCCACATGTAATCTCCCGCTTGCTATCGACTGACCAGCTTATCCACTTGTGTCGTCTAATGAAGTACTA
>JASAMW010005246.1:0-37710 GCA_030247985.1 Epsilonema sp. ZAB3_2
ACATCTTCCACAAGCTCGTACATGTTCGTTGACGTTGACGGCGTTCTGTTGTAGCTGTTGTTGGCTCGTTTCAGAAAGGGCGGAAAACCATCGAAATAGGAGGAATTTCCACAAGGGGAGATGTCTACGATCTCAGTGATCTCCAGCACTGAAGAGTAAAACAAGAATTTGTTTAAATTAAATAGGTGGGTATTATGAGGTAAACCCGGCCATGAAAAAAATCCGGCCACACAAGTTTCAGGGCTGCATACCAAATGGACCGACTGAGACAAAATGCATAGGATACCAAATCGATTGCTTGAACTCTCCGCTCTTTCAAACAAACTGTTTGGTTCTCTATACGTGCTAAAACAGCAAGTTCAAGGAGCACAGTTGACCGGGTTCACCCAGCTACACCCTTAATTATTAATCTCACCTGCACTTATAACGTAAAAAAGCCATGACTTTCCACTGCCACGTTGAGTGCAGTTCACCCGTGCGTAATTATAGTTTTTCGCTCCCTTTCTGAAACGAGCCAACAACATCTCCAACAGTGGAACAACGCCTTCGACTTCAACGAACTTGTACGAGCTTGAGGAAGATGTAGCCACATGCGGGTTCCCCATCAATACGGACAAACTCACTCTTACTCTTCGCATACGTGTGGTGAAGCAGACCAAAATTACTTGTACAGCATACACAAAGACATCACCGCTCACAGTTCAAACTACTGAAGAAACTACTACCACAGGTGAGGTCGTGCTAACAACGATGGTTAATTAATGCACATCAGAAGCAGGGTATACTGGTGAAACTGGTGAAGTGAACATGAGTCGTGAATGGACAACGGAACACTGTAGTGTGTACTTACTGTACATAACCCCGCCATGTTTGGTACTTGCGTTGAGACTTACAAGTTACAACTATGTATTGTTGCAGAACAACAGGAATATGTTTCCACGACCACAGAAACAGACCCAGCTCAGAATGGCAGCTCAACTACTGCAGCTAGTACTGCACTTCCCAAAACGAAGGATGCATTTCCGGTGTGGGCGATAGTTGCGATTGCAGTTGGCGGCGCGCTCCTGTTGGTGATCCTACTGGTGCTTGTGATCTGCGTCTTTCAGCATCGCAGAGCCGCCAAGGAGAATCGAGAGATGAAGCAGGAATTTGCGGAGCTGAAACAGATGGCGCTCTTGTCCAGATTTCGCCAGTTGTCGGAGAGAGTGAAAACGTGGCGAGATGAAAGACGCAAAGGAAAAGCTGGAGAGGGAGAGACACCGCAGAAACTAGGTACATAAGCAGCTAAAGGATGGCAGATAAGCACAGCAAGATGGTGTAAACTGTAATTGATTTGTGCATAATGATAATGGGGTTGTCGGCGGATTAGGCTTTAGTTTATGAGACCACAAGGGCCATTGACTTCCAATTTCGAGTGGAAAATGGAAACTGGAAACTATTTTTGGCCGTACCGTTGTCAGTGTTGGTCTAATTGCAGAAGAGCAGCGCGTAGATGGGAAGAAAGCTGATGATGGACCTCTTGTTGAACCTCAAGAAAAAGCAGGACCCGTTCAGCCACCGCAAAAAGCTGCGGATGAGAAGAAAAAGGAGCAGCAAGAGATGAAGAGCAGCTCCAGTTTCAGTTTCAATGACATGAGCTGGCGCACTCCTGTCGATCACAAGGACACTTTCGACAGCAGCAATGAACACGTGACGGACATACGCACTGCAGACCTTCGCAAAATGAAATGAGATTGGAGATCGTACGTGTCATACAAAGGCAACGCAACGATAGTGAAAATACTAACTCACTGTGTACTGTGGTTTTACGTTTTTACAGTATTAGTGGTGATATGCATTATTGCATTATGCAACATGAATATGCTTCTGTGGAGAGTATGCTGATACAGTGGAGACTGGAAAGTGATGGCATGTGACGTCTTGACTTTTACCTACCGTAGTACTTGACGCTTGACTAAATTTAGTGTCACGACATGTACTCCTAAACGTATGTATGTTTCATGGAATTTGGGAGTTCATGGCAAAACGAAAACACGAAAACGTCGACGCGGTCGTGGACAGGGTGGCCAACCCTAGTACTATAGTACTAAACCTAGTACTATTTCATCCCTGCCTAGTACCGAAAATTTGGCCTAGTACTTTTAGTACTATTCTAGTACTTTTTCAAGTGAGGGTCAGTATAGGGGGAATTTTTTGTATGTAAGCACAAAATGCTTGTTTTTAGGCATATTTTGGAGTAATTTTTGAAAATTTTCTCGCCTTCGGCGAGGTATTTCATACAAGTTTACACATATTTGTACAAAACGCCGCTTCATCAGCATGTAGTTTAGTTATTTTCATTCAAATAAATGCACAAAATTGTCGAATTTTTGCTGATTTTGTTGGAAAAGGCTTGATATTTAGCCAAAACACAAGTATAATACTGATTTGGTACTGATTTGGCAGGGTCTAGTACTATTGGCTCACTGGAATCTGGCCACCCTGGTCGTGGAAAAAGGAAAAGAAAGAAAAGAAGGCAAATGCGTTGCGTTTCGGTGGATGATGCACGGAATTCGACGTGAAAAATTCACGGTTTCTTCCGAAGAGCAGAAGGAACGGAAACGCCAGGAGCGTGAAAAGAAACTGCAGGCATTCAAGGCTTGGAGTTCTGCTGTGCTCACTAAGAACAAAGCAGGTTAGGCCAAAGTATATATTCGTCAGATTTTTGCCTGAATAATTTCAAAGTGACCTTGAGTTTGTTTTTTTTCGCAGACATCTTCGATGATGAAGGACTGGATTTATCTGAAAAGTTGCTCTCTGCCAATCCGGACGCGTATTCCTTCTGGAATTACAGGAGGCGATTGGTATGGGACCTGCATTGTTTGTGTATAGTATGTAAGGGTAGCGCGGGGTAAATTTGGCCAACTGATTTCTTGTGAAACGAAGAGGTCAAAAGTGAAAATAAGAACCTTGCATTTTTTATTATTTTTGACCGATCTGTGTTCTGATCGTAGTATTTTTTGTCACCTCAGTTTGCATGTCTGTTTTTCCCATTTTTCCCCGCGCTACCCTGATGTAATTGGTTAGTGAAGACCCCAAGATTATTTATTACCGTCTTTTTTACAGTTTGAGGCACGTCGAACTGTGAAAATCACTCAGGAAGCTTCAACGACCTCTTCGCTTACTGCCGAAGAAATAGCCGTTTTCTTCAAGGAAGCAGCGATCATTCCAGAAAATGGCTACCAAATCAAGGCCATTTTGCCTCACCAAGCATTCGTACTTTTTTCTCAGGAGGAGAACGCGTTGTTGTGTTTTTCAAAAGACCATGCAAATAACCCCCGTGGATGGAAAATAGAAATGGTAAAGCTGATGCAGGTTTGCATGATACTCTGAATCTGAAGGTGTGGTGTGGGGTAACATGGGGTAATTTCGGTCTGGGGAAGTGATGGGGTAATTCCGGCTGGGGCATGGCTACTGTTTTGAGAGGATGGCAGTTTGTTTGTGCTTCAGATTACTACTTTATTTCTTGCTGAATACCACACTCCTCACCACTAGCCTATTGTCGGAATTACTCCACCACTCTCCTCTGGTCAGAATTACCCCAGTCTACCTCACACCCAGGTACGGAGTTACGCTGCCCAATTTTTTTATTTTAGCTTTGTACTGGCTCTACTTCTCTACAATCACTGTACCAACAAGAGCTTTCCCTGACCGAAGCTGCAATCGAGAAAAACCCGAAGTCGTACAGCGCTTGGCATCAACGCTGTTGGATTCTATCCCGAATGTCTGCTCCAGACTACGCCAGAGAGCTGCAGCTATGTGAACACGCCTTGAAGCTAGACAGTAGGAACTTTCATTGCTGGGATTATAGACGATTCGTATGCAAGCTGGCTCAAGTTTCACTGGAGAAGGAGCTAGAATATTCTTTGGAGAAGGTGAAGGAGGATTTTTCGAATTATTCCGCATGGCATTACCGGTCTACTTTGCTGCCTAAACTGTACCCAGCACAAAACCCCGCTCTGCCTATTTCTACTGCCGAGTTGGTCAGAGAGCTAGAATTGGTTAGGAACGCGTTTTACACTGACCCGGAAGATCAGAGCGCCTGGTTTTACAGTCGCTGGTTAACTCAGGCCAAAGAGACTGGCACCAGAAAGGAGAAAGAGAAAGGGTTAACGCCGGAGCTGAAAACTGCGATAGAGGCGGTGTTAACCGATTGCAACGCCCTGATCGCGGAAGAAAGTGAGGCGGTTGCGAAATGGCCACTGTTAATCGCTACCGTATGCATGCGGCGGTTGGACGCGGCGAGTGGGGAAGGGGTTAAGAAGTTTAAGAGCGAGATCGAGGCGAATTTGACACGCCTGGCTGACATGGATAAGCTGAGGCAGAATTTTTATGGAGAAATTTTGGACGAGTATAGGAGGGAAATATAGGGTTTATGAGGTTGTGCAGTTGTAGTGAGCTGAATTTATTGTTTTGTTTTGCTGCTTTACATCGACTGTGATTCATGAAGAAAAGACAGTAAATGTGTTCAGATTGACCTTTGAGTGAAATTTTTGTGCGAAAGGTGTTATTTTATACCTCTCCATACTTTGTTCATCGCTTCCACTTCTCGTATCGTGATGTGTGTGTTTTTTATCGCGGAATGTAATGGCCCATTCACATAGTGGAAGAGTGCGCTCGACGTACGCCCGGCGCATCCATTACTGTCCATGCCCTTACGTGTCGAGTCATATGGACACGCTGAGCGTACGCCCGTCCCATGATATGTGAATGGGCCATAAATAATGACGCTGCTTGCAGGCGATTTGCTGCTTCCTTTATTTTCGGCAACTGACAGAAGCATCCCATCATGTCGGCAAAAGTTCAGAAAGTGATGGTGCAGCCCATCAACCTCATCTTTCGATATCTGCAAAATCGACAGAGGGTTCAGGTGTGGCTCTACGAGAATGTGAATCATCGCATCGAAGGATATATCGTCGGTATGTTTGGTACAACGCAACGCGTGTAGATTTGCAACTTACGTACGTACTACTGTCCTGTGAAAATATTTTGATTGAGATAGGCCTAGTTCTCCTTCGTACGTGCTGCTTGCGCTGTACGAATTGTGGGTGGTCGCGCGGTTCCAATTCAAAAATGTACTAGCTCGCGACCACCCGTGATTCTTAGCGCGAGTAGCGAATAGCGTTGAAGCATGGGTTGAGCAGGTGTCCATGCAGCATAGAACTCTCATGGATCTAATTTGTTGTGAACTTTTTTTGGCGGCCAAACTAAAGCTTCGTAATTTCATTACTATGGAAATGTCCACAAAGTCCAAGATTCATTGGTGAAATATAATTTTTAGGTTTTGACGAGTACATGAATGTCGTCTTGGATGATGCAGAGGAAGTGCACATCAAGACGAAGAACCGGCGCAAAGTGGGCAGAATTCTGCTGAAGGGAGACAATATCACCCTGTTGCAGAGTGTTCAGTAGAGCGATACGTACGTAATGTAGTGAAAAATCTCCGTCTCAGTCTTATCGAGAATCCATAACTGTATCATCAACACCAGGCAAGGGTTTTAGGCTACGCGGTTGATAATCTGTTGTGGATTCTTGATCCTGTTATGTATGAATTTCACTCTCTTGTTGGTATGTGTGGTCTCGTTGCAACCTACGAGTAAGAATTGATAAAAGTAGGTAAGTATAATACGGTATGTGAAACCAATTTTGTTAGCGTTTTCCTGTTGATTGTTTTTGGTGTGCACAATTCAATATACAGTTAGGTGTAAAAATGAGATGGGAATTTGTTCGACTCTCTCTTCTCACATTTTGCTGTTGCTGAAAATAATAAAACCTTTTGGGATCAACCGATTTGTCTTTTTGTTGCTTTATTGGGTCGTCTATTCTTCAGATGCACTTATCTGTTCTTTTGCTTTACTTTTGACTCATTGAACTGAATATGCAGTAAGCAAGCAAGAATCAATAACAATCCTGGGTACCGTTCAATAGCTGCTTCATATTCTCCCTGAACTTTATAGATTCTTGCTGGTAGTTGTGTTTCTTTTTTTCGTTTCATGCACTTGGCGAAACGCGCTCTTTCCTTATCCGCAGTCATGAAACATCAAGTTGGCAAGTTCGGCTTCGCCATTGACCGCGGCGGCACCTTCACTGACGTCTACGTTCGTCGACCCGACGGTTCGAGTCGCGTCTTAAAACTGCTTTCGGAAGATCCCGCAAACTACTCTGACGCTCCAACGGAAGCGATCCGAAGGGTACTGGAAGAAGAATTACAGAAACCTATGCCGCGAGGGAAACCGATAGAAACAGGTGACTGATTAATTGATGGCTCATTCACATTGGAAGGAAGTGCGCTCGGCGTACGCCCGGCACATCCGTGGCTGTCCATGTCTTTGCTTATGTCAAGCCTTGGAAATGCGGAGCGTACGCTCGGCGCTTGTCCCTGATATGTGAATGGGCCATGAATGGTTAGATACAAGAGTACTCTGGGATACGTTTGGCTAGCCTATTGCTCATGTTCGGAGTGCCTAAAAGAGATGGTACATGTCAGGTTGCTTTTGCTCACTTCAAAACTGGTACGGGGTGCTGAGCCCAACTTCCCACTTTCTACCGCCTAAACGTACTGTCTAGGTAGGTACCTGCTGTAGCAGTAAGGTGGGTAAATTTTAGGTAGAATAGTTTTACGGAGCTTTGAACAATATTTCGAAGTTCAACTCAGTTTGTTGCGTACTGATAGCATCCCAATTGGCAATATCAAGAATTGGCAATATAGGCCTACCGTTTTTACGCATATGCAGCGTGCATACATGCTGCTCCAAATATCCACCCAATTTTTATCTGTTTTTAGAGCACATTGCCTGGATTCGAATGGGTACCACGGTTGCAACCAACGCATTGCTGGAGCGAAAGGGCGAACCGATAGCCCTGGCGGTGACAAAAGGCTTTCGCGACCTACTCCATATTGGCGATCAGTCCAGACCTGAGATATTTGACCTGCAATTAAAACTACCCGACGTTTTACATCGGGATGTGGTAGAAGTGGAAGAGAGAGTTGTTATTGCCAGAGATGACTGCCAACTGAACTCTGGAAAGGAACGAAAGATGGCGATCACTGGAGATGAGGTACATGGCTGTATATTTTGGCCACCATTATGGGCTGGCCAGAAAGAGTTGGTGTTGGCACTCAAGTCGTCCTGCGTAGTTGGCGTAGTTTGCATGTAACCTACTTCTGCTAAATAGGAGTACACGAAGCATGGGCAGAAATCCGCATTTGTGAATCTGTTTTACGCAACGCGCCTTGAATCCCATAGCCAACTCTTGTTGGCCAGACAGTAGCGCGCTACACACGTGGTGAGTAAACTCACGGTGAATTCGAACTTCGAGTTGAACTTCGAGTTTTATTTTTCGTGTAGAACATTCTCACTTGCTCCCAAGCGCAAAATTTTTCTCACTTGTTCACACGACGGTGAGTTTCATACTCACGGTGAATTCACCGGACTCCCTACGCTTCATCGCATACTTACGGGGAATTCCCCGTGAGTTTACTCACCAGTCGTCACCACGTGTGTAGCCCACTAGTATCATGTTTCTCTTGTTGTTGTTTTGTAACAGATGGAAATTTGGACAGAAGTGAATCGCGACCAGTTGACGGCTGATCTCAAGGCGATTTATGACAAAGGCATTCGATCCTTGGCTGTGGTTCTTCTGCATTCCTACATGTACGAGCTTTATTCGTAACGTACCGAATCACATCACAAATCAATTCTTTCCTATCATGCAAAGGCGTACAGCAAACTTGTGCGTGCATACTTGATGGCCCATTCACATCAAAGACATGCGCCTGGCATACGCTCGACGTGTTCTTCCATTGTGAATGAACCATAAGATGCTTCAATCAGTGTCCCTTTTTACTCTAGGTTTCCGGACCACGAGCGAGAAGTTGGTGAAATAGCGAAGAGCGTTGGCTTCACAAATGTCTCACTCTCTTCACAAATTATGCCAATGATCAAAGCAGTGCCTAGAGGATTCACTGGTAATGGCATGCGTAACATCAGTACGGTACATGCGTAATACATGCAACGTGCTTTGTGGGGTACCGTAGGGTAAACCTGGCCATAGGGTAAACCCGGCCACCTAAGCCCCTTTGAACTTGCTGTTTACGGCAAATGATGAACCAAATAGCTCATTTAAAAGAGGAAAGGTCAAGGAATGGATTGATATCATTCTTGTTTCAATCGGTCCATTGGTTGCTGGGATATGCAACGCTGAAACTTAGGTGACCGGATTTTCCCATGGCCGAGTTTACCCCACGGTACCCTTACTTCTTTCTTTCTCAGCATCTGCGGACGCATATCTGACGCCCAAAATCGAGGAGTATATCGCTGGGTTCTCTTCGGGCTTCCAGAACGAGCTGAAGGGTGTTCAAGTGCTTTTCATGCAGTCGGATGGAGGTCTATGCCCAGTTCATTCGTACGTAAGAATAGTGAAACGTACTGCGTACGGGATACGGTCACTTGGTAGCCGGTCACTTCGTTGCGGTCATTTCGTTGCGGCGGTGATCACTTTGTTGCGAGAACTTTCGTTGCGGTCACTTCGTTGCGGTTTTTTTCGTTGCGGACATTTCGTTGCGGCCATCCTCTGGTCATTTCGTTGCGAGAACTTTCGTTGCCGGTCATTTCGTTGCCGGCCATTTCGTTGCCGGTCTTGATTTGGTCAGTTGGTAGTGAGTACTTTCGTTGCCATTCACTTCGTTGCAGGCTAGGCTTAGGCTTAGGCTTAGGTAAATCTCGCAACGAAGTGAATGGCAACGAAAGTACTCACTACCAACTGACCAAATCAAGACCGGCAACGAAATGGCCGGCAACGAAATGACCGGCAACGAAAGTTCTCGCAACGAAATGACCAGAGGACGGCCGCAACGAAATGTCCGCAACGAAAAAAACCGCAACGAAGTGACCGCAACGAAAGTTCTCGCAACGACGTGACCGCGGCAACGAAAGGTCCGCAACGAAATGTCCGCAACGAAAAAAACCGCAACGAAGTGACCGCGAACCACTGCGTACGTATAGCAATAGCGTCCGAGGCCAGTACTGTAGTGTACGTAAAATAGTTCTAGGTATGTAAGGCGAGTTTAGCCATCTGTCCCTGGACCGGCACGTGGTCGTGTGCCTAAATGTCCACCGCTGTGCCCGAGGGTAGCGGGTTCGATTCCTGTTCATCCTATTGTTCCCCCTCTTTTTTTCGGGGCCCGGCTATTTTACGGAACGCGGCACGTCACAATAGCATGCCATACTGTATGTGGTGGGTGGGTGTGGAATAAACTTGTGAATATGATGTTTCACCAGAGAGCTTATCTATCAGAACAAAGTGTACCATCGGTTTTTTGTGTACAGATTTTTCGGTTCCCGGGCGATTCTGTCCGGGCCGGCAGGTGGCGTTGTGGGCGTGTCGTTAACGGCTTACGACGCGACGAGCAAGACGCCGGTGATCGGGTTCGACATGGGCGGAACGTCCACAGATGTGAGCAGATACGCGGGGGAGCTACAGCACGTATTCGAGACGACCACCGCCGGCATTGCCATACAGGCGCCGCAGGTAAGAGAGCGTGGGGCGCCACACACGTAAACTCCGAATTCGCTCCGAATTCGGAGCGAGCCCGACTATGCTTCAACATGTGAAATCTCCGAATTCGCACCGAACTCGCTCCGTTTTTCGGAACGAACGTGTGAACAGTCGAGTTTGTAATTCGAAGACGGCGAGTAATTTTACGCTCTTTTTTGTTCGAAACGAAGTCACTCCGAACTCGGTCCGAATTCGCTCGGAGCTCTTGTGTAGCGCCCCAATGTACGTATGTATGTACTAATGTACTAATGTACACTGTGTATGAATGGTAACATGAGGTAAAACCGCCCATGGGAATAAATCTGCTCACCTATCGCGCTTTTAGTACCCCCCCCCCCCCCATCAGGCCTATGTAGGTTGTCAAGTTATGGCTAGGAACGAAGAGCAGAGGCAGAAGTTTCCTGAGATGCATTATCGAGAGCGATGTTTTGAATGGGGATAAAAGCGCCATAGGTGGGCGGATTTACCCCCATGGGCGGTCTAACCCCACGATACCCTATGTGTTTTCAGTTGGACATCAATACTGTTGCGGCGGGGGGTGGGTCTCGTCTTTTCTTTCGCGACGGTCTCTTCGTCGTGGGACCTGAGAGCGCAGGCGCCAACCCGGGCCCACTCTGCTACGGCAAGTCGGGAGGCCTCCTAGCGGTGACGGATGCAAACTTGGTTCTGGGTCGAATACTGCCGGACTATTTTCCGAAGGTACAAACAGATAGATTATTGGGAGTTGTGCTCAGTTCTGTCAAGAATCTATAAGGACCAGCCTAGGGTTGATGATATGATGCCCTTTATGTATTCTTGATTGGTCGAGCTGAGTTGCTAGCTCAGTCCAGTCAAGAATCCATAAGGACCAGCCTTGGGTTGATGATATGATAACCTTTATGTATTCTTGGTTGGGCAGGGCTAAACTTCCCGCTTGCCTGTCTACTGTAGCTCGAGACCAATTCACACCATTCTGAGAAACTTTTAGTCTTTTATTTATGGATAATTACTCGATTTTTTATGCTGATTCCGAATATCTATGCCATTTTTGATATTCGACTGGTAGTCTTGCCAGTGCCCAGAATAGTACTCATGGTTGTGTTAACTCTCCCCGATATGGGCTGGACCGCGGTCCGACTGCGGTCGGACCGGAATCGAATGGAAGCGCCGGCGAAAAAGAGAGAAAATCGGTCGTCAGACCGCAGTATCAGCAGTCCAGCCCATTTCGGAGAGAGTTAATCCCGCTCATCGTCGTCCTCTTCTGCGTCCACGTCCCCTTCACCGCTACCTCCGAAATCGTCTTGATTTTTAACGGCGTCCGTTCGCTCTTGTTGTTGCAGCTCTTGTTCTTGTTGTAGGAAGTCCGCAGACATGTAACCGAGATTCAAGTCATCGTATGCTTCTGCTTTGTTAGTCGTTTTCAGAAAAGTTAAAAGGCAGAGGAGAATAAGCGACATGAGAAGACTACCGTTCATATTTATTTTTAGAGTGTTTCTTTCACAAAGTCTGAGTTGATTCCTTGGAAAGCGCGTGTATATATGGTAGAGTGCGGTGCGATGTCGAGATCGAGAAGAATATTACAGTATCGTATCTATTGCACTGTTCGTGTATGGGCATGAACGGTTGCTTTGCTAGGCAACTTTAGGGCGCTGTATTGAGAAGGAATAATTACTTACCTACTTTATTGAGTGTGTCAAAATCGATTCGTAAATTACGCAAAGAAATAATTGGGCCAAACTTATTGGCGTATTTAGCAGACATTCATAGGTGGAGGATGAAATTAGCGGTGGTCCCGGATAAGAATATTTGCAGACCCAGGCGGTTTGGACTTTTAGCATTGCATTATGACAATAGGTGACAGTGCCACTGCCTTCGTCACTTTATCAATTCCTCCTAGGCATCCGGGAACTCGAGAGGTCCAGGGTTCGATTCGCTGTTGGCACATCTGGCAAATTTTCTGTCATCTCCTTTCTAGGGGACGTTTTTTTTTATTCTCACCTCCTCAAGTTGAGATTGAGAAAAGGCTCCTGTGCAACTTTTCTACCCTCTCCTTCTTCTACACTGCCCCACACAGTAGCCACCCACCATACAGTAAAGATGGTCCTATTGTGATCAAGCAATGCCGCGTTCAGACCAGTGACGTACGTCGAAAAAAACATGGACAGCCACGGACTTTATCGGGCTTGACGTTGGACGTTCGTCTAGGTCTGAACGCGGCTTTAGAGACTCGTAAACTTCGTTTTTAATCTGCACAGATTTTCGGCGAAAGCGAGCGCGAGCCACTGAACGCAGCTCTGGCCAGGGAAGCGATGGAGCGGACGGCGAAGGAAGTGACCGAGGCGGCTGGGAGGCGGATTTCTGCCGAGGAGACGGCGCTTGGATTTTTGGACGTGGCCAACGAGAGCATGTGTCGTCCCATTCGAGCTCTCACGCAGGTACATGCGGTACGTATTTGCTTCTCAAGTTTTTGGAAGACGGAGGAGAGGCGTTTATTTTCTCTGGGTCACTCCTTGGGTCGGGATTTTCACTTATCAAACAGCACCACTCAACGCATTATCGGTCGGTTTTCTGTCTTCCAAAAAGTTGCGGCAAGGCAATATTACGGTGTGTGCGTACATGCGTATTCGCCTTACTCGATAAGAGGACGCGGTTTCTCGAAATTTCCGCAGAAAAAAGTGCCGTAATGACAGGTGAAAGAACGAAGAAAGATGATCTTCTTCTTTACATTTGGGTACTGTATTTCTCAGAAGCGAATTGCAACAAAGTGTAACACGACGAAGGTAAATACTGCACGCATTATTCTGCGGGAAGGTTGAGAAAGCGTGTCCTCTTATCGAGTAAGGCTAATACGTATCGCGCTGGTGTAGGCTACGCTTCAGGTGCCTTTTCCTGACATACAAAGGTACCACCTAAGGTGTGTGTGAATGCTTGCATCTGCACTTCGCTTGCTGACCAGTTGGCTCTATCGATTCCTGCTGGTACTTACTCTAATTGCGCACTTCCTATCCAGTGTGTTCGTGCAATGTACGTACGTACTGTACGTACTGTACGTTTACAATATTTACCAACTGTACTGTACACTAATGTACGTACCTGCGCTGTAGGTATGTACGTATCCTGTAGCTTAGAAAAGGCTGTGTGGCAGCGGCTTCATTGGCGCTGCACTACAACGGATGAAATCTTATTGGCGAAAACCCAATAGGCGGCAGCAGTGCTGAAATAATTTCAACAATACACGATTACACGACAAAACGCACGATAATAGATACGTACGTGCATTATCATTCAGGGAGGGCCCAACTCGATCGGCTTCTCACGCTGAGCGGCGATTTCTCTCAACCTCTGGTATGCTGGTCCTTTATTGTAGTCAATCCGATTCCAGCCCAAACCGCACGTCTCCATCCCTTCGAATCCGATCAGCAGCCGCTCCACTTCCCCCAATGAAGCATCCGACAAACCACAACCGAGCAGATCCAGCATCTTCAACTTGGGGAACTTGGCGATTTCTCGGCAGAGAGCCACGAATCCCGACTGATTCTTCGCCAGGAATCTGTTGAATGAAAAACTAATAAGGTCAAGATTGGGGCAAATGGGCTGGAGGGACTGGAGAATTTCCACGGCGACAGTCGCAGTCAATTGACAGTTGGGCAGGAGAAGCTTCTCCAATCTTTTCCACTGCTCCTTGCAAGAGGCGAAGTGGGCGGAAAGGGATTCACTACCAATGTACAATGAATTGATCCAGAGATTTCGCAAGCCATCCGAGGCGAATTGGAGCGACTCCGCATTCAGCTCTGTATTGTTGCCAAATAGCATAAATGTTGTCAATTTTGGAAGCGCCTTTAGTACAGTAGACAACAGGGTCCATGCTGGTCCACCAGGTGTCGACTGTGCCGAAATAATGTTGAAAGTCAGCCACTCCACGCTTTCCATCTGTGGAAGTGAACGCGCTGAGTCAAACGCAGCGTTGCCATCATCGGAATCACTAATCTCAATCTGAAGCTCACCAATATCGAGGGCGGCGACAGATGGCAGAAATTGCGCCACCTGAACCGGACTTCCGATCAGCCACCAACGGCGAATGCCACGTTTCTTCGCCACTTCAGCAATGCTGAATGAGAGGGGAAATGCGACGGCGGCTTTCAGATGTACGATGATCCACGACTCTCTGCCATTTTTGTCCTTCCATACAGAACAACCGTCGTTGATGTCAGTTTGTATTGTTGATGGCGTCAAAAGCAACAGTTCCGAAAATGTCATGTGAAGAAAATTGTACCCGTCACCTCCGCTCTTTTCGTAGTAACGGCGAAGCAGGGGGGTGCAGGCCTCGAACTGGGATTCCGTGGCGCACTCGAGCTTCAAGCGCCCGAGCAGATTGGATTTATTGATGTTCTTTGATAGCCACAAACTAACAGAAGCGCATTCGTTGAGAAAGGGGCGCAGATGCTGCGGATATTCAGTAGCGATGAAGCCGAAGAGAATAATGAATGTCTGCTTAAGACTGGGAGCCAACCATAAAGCTTCACCACCTTTGAATATGGCCAGAAAACGTTGAATCTGCCGAGTAGCAGAAGCGAAGTGCTCAGGTACTGTAAAGCATCGTGTATAACCCCCTTCGAATATAACCCCCTTGTCGTGTATAACCCCCTATGTGGTCACTATCGTCGCCGCCAAAATTTCTTACCACACTAGTAAAAATATCTCAGGATGTACCCAACGTAGAGCATAATGTTTAAAAACGCCACAGTAAAATTTAACCCCTCCTCTATTTCGCAGGTCGCCGCGACCAAAATGCGTCTTGATGCGACCAAAATGCGATCGCAATGGTGCCACATGTTTGTCGCATGTGATGTGATCATATTTTTCTCGCATTTTTTTCTGACAACTTTTCCAAAAATGCTACCAGTTACTGCTGATGACGTTTTAGACACTTTGTCAATTTTATCATCAGGGGTCGCATTTTGGTCGGTGACCTGCAAAAGACCCCTCCTCTATTTCGCAGGTCACCGCGCGACCAAAATGCAACCTAGTGCGAGCAAAATGCGTCGCATTTGTATCGTATGCATCGCATTGTGGTCACATTTTTTTCAACAATTTTTCCAAAAATGCCAACAGTAACCTCCAGTGGTGTTGTGGACACTGTCAATGGGGGAGTTTGCAAATAACTTTCACGTACATGTGGTAGCGCTTTTTGTTGTTTTGTTTCTTTTTTGTTATGCAAATTTTTTAGCTATGAAGATAAGTAATAAATACCGCCTTCCCGCCTGTCCTCACTTTCTGGAAACTCATAGGAAGGGACGAAATCGAGGGCAGGCAGTATTTATCTACTTACAAATAGGAGCGATGTCTGTGTGTGTGTGTGTGATGCTATACACTCGCTCAGTTTTGCAGCTACAGCGTCGGCCAATGGCTCATTCGAAAGCTTATGACCCCGAGGGCGGCCAGAAGGCCTTCGATTTTTGATCCGATCAGCCGATCACCAATAATCGATCGATAATCGATATTTTAGTACTAAAAGCGCGCTGATTCACTCATAACTCGCTCAATTTTGCAGCTACAGCATCCATCCATGTCTCTTTCGAGAGCTTATGGCCCCGAGAACGCCAAAAAGGCCTTCGATTTTTGATCTGATCAGCCGATCACCAATAATCGATCGATAATCGATATTTCAGTACTAAAAGCACGCAGATTCGCTCACACTCACTCAATTTTGCAGCTACAGTGTCCATCCAGGGGTCTTCAGAGCTTATGCCCTCGAGGGCGCCAGGAAGGCCTTCGATTTGTGATATGATCATCCGATCACCAATAATCGATCGATAATCGATATTTTAGTGCTAACAGCTACAGGCTGCAGTTACTTTTCTTCGTCTTCCACACGACCAGGTAAAATAATCAAATTTTGCAACAGAAAAAGCAAACCGAAGCCCTTCGATTTTTGATCTGATCAACCGATCACCAATAATCGATCGATAATCGATATTTTAGTACTAAGAGTACACAGAAACTAAATGCCGCATTTTTTCCAGCCAGTGTTTGCAAATGGTCACGCCCGAAAGTGCACATGAGACTAAGCGGGAGATGTGCCAAAGGGTTGCCAGATCTGCAAAAGGGCTGCCAGATTGCTTATGCGCAAAAAAGGGTTGTCAAATCTGCGATGCGATAGGGTTGCCAGATGTGCAACTTTTTGCCAATTGTCCAAAATGGTTGCCAGATTAGATACATTAATAAGTTTCCATATCTCTACAGTACACAACAGGGTTGCCAGATTTGCTTTTACTGCGAAGCTGTAACGGGCCACTGGTTTTTTTACAAAAAGCGCTACCACCTGTACGCGAAAGTTATTTGCAAACTCCCCCATTTTGTCACAGCGACCTGCGAAATAGTGGAGAGATTAACCCCTCCTCTATTTCAACAACTTTTCTTTTCTTTTCTTTTTCTTTTCTAGGTCGCCACAACCAAAATGTGACCTAGGGTGATCAAAATGCGATCGCATTAGTATAGCTTTTGTATTGCATTACTATCACATTAGTATCGCATGCGGTCGCATTTTGGTCGCATTTTTTCAAACAATTGTTCCAACAAGCCTTTGCTAAAAGGCCTGGGGGTAGGTATGGGATCAGAGAGAAGGAAAATATCTAGAATGATAGTAGTAACGTTATGGAATTGATAATGAACTTATGTGATAGTTGGATAATGTAATTGATAATTAGTTTTAGTGACGAAAAAGGTGGCCCTGGTGGTATTGTTATACTAAATTGTGATATTTTGATCTAAAGGTGACTATCATTTACTGACGAAAATGGTTGCCCCGGTGGTAGTGTTATTTGAGTGGGTGATAGTTTGTCCTCCAAAAACTCCAAATTCTAAAAAGATGTGAAATAAACCACCAATATCTGACAGCCAACCAATTAGCACCCCCTCATTCCAACCACACCACCAACCTGGTTGCGCCAACCTTAAAATAAGGGAGGGGCTAAATTCCAAAAAGATGTGAAATAAACCACCGATATCTGACAGCCAACCAATTAGCACCCCCTCCTCATTCCAACCACACCACCAACCTGGTTGCGCTGATCTTAAAATAAAGAAGTGGCTAAATTCCAAAAAGATGTGAAATAAACCCACCGATATCTGACAGCCAACCAATTAGCACCCCCTCCGCATTCCAACCACGCCACCAACCTGGTTCAAACCTATTCTGAACTTGCCGGTCCCCATAATATACAATACAATGGGGTAAACCCAGACACAGGATAAACACAAACATCAAAGCTATTCTAAACTTGCCACTTCAGCTAGTGATGAACACGATAGCTCATTTGAAAGAGAAGAGTTGAAATAATTGATTGGTAACATACCTATCTCAATCGGTCATTTGGTTGTTGAGATATACAAGATGTCCAGATTTACCCCCGTGTCCAGGTTTACCCCACACAGTACCCTATACGATATCGCGGTAAAAACCCCCATACGCAATCAATGTAGGTCTTCACCGTTTTCCAACTCAATACGATATTTTTCGTCAACAATTTATACCTTGACATCTGTTATCTCTATCAAATTTGCTCAGATTCCAACCATAATATTCCAGATCTTTTCCCGTATTTGCACAGATATAACACTGCACCTACAAACAACACAATAGGCCACAATTACTATAAAGACTCCTATCCTCATAAATATGTACAACAGCGATCCACCACTACTCTTTCAATTACCATTTTCACCACCGAGCAATACCAGAAACCCATTATCTCACCACACAACATAATGAATTACCACCGATACCCATTACTTTTCCTCAACTTTTCTCACACAGCTGGAAGCAACCTTCCTTTATCACATAATAATCGACTTACCTATTGTTCGTCCTTCACATCTTCTATTTCCTTTCTTACTCTGCCCAATCCCGCCAATATTTCGCTCATTCCACCAACAAAATTCCAACGATTCTTCTTCTTCTTCCTTTCACATGTCCTTCCTCCCTTTCGCAATCATCAGCAATAACAGTCTATAAACCAATAACCTATAGCAATCCTGCGCATCAATACATAAACAACCAATCATAACCAACACACATGACGTCACTTTTGTTTCTAGAAAAATTCACCTACTGTCACCCATTAAAATTTCGGATCACAAAAAATTATTCTCGCACAAACACCATAACCACTTTCTTCCACCACCAACTCTTCTAAACGATACTCACACCGTATCTTTCAGATAAACAAATCTATTCCCTTCTATTTTTCCACTTTCGCATTTTCGTACACACTTATCACATCGATCCAAACATTTCTAATTTCACAGTACGGCACCACTACCATCGCATCTCGTAAATTCCAACCAATCACCGCTCGTCTTGCGCCCGTCGCCCGCTCTGTCTCCCGTGCCCACTTCTTTCGCGTGCTAAAGAAAGTCAAGTAAACGCACCCCCGCCGACGTCTTCCCACGTTGAAGCGAGTCACGTCTTCAGTACCAAACCTGAAATCCATTTGCTAGGAGCCCCGGTGGCGCTGGTGCGCCCCGGGGCAAAAATGCTACCAGTTACCTCCGATGGTGTTTTGGACACTCTGTCAATTTTGTCGTCGGGGCTCACATTTTGGTCATGGTGACCTGCGCAATAGAGGAGGGGTTAACTCCTCCTGTCCTGGCTTAAATCAGTGGCTGTTTGACAGCCATCCGACAAGCATTCCGATGACCGTTTTTTTGCTATTTTGTGGTGTAGTCCAACAGCCGTTCATCGCTCCACACCACCGAAAATGGCAGGAGACGCGAATATTTGTTAGTCCTTCGTTTTTCTATGGAATCAGGGATTTTTACCCAAGCCAGGATTTATCTCACACGTGCGAACGTTCTCAGTTTTGACTCATTCCTGCCTTCTCTCTTCACTCCTTATGCTCATGGTAATGTGGAGTGACAAAAATAAACGGCAGAAACGGCCATCAGAAATGGCCATCAGATGGCTGTAATGGCTGTTGGATGTCCATAAAACAGCTGTCGGGACGCCGATCAGACAGTTATCATATGGCCACCGATTTAACAGATACCCCAAGGAGCCATCATTGTTGTCAACAACTCATTCATTTGTTGTCCATTTGTTGTCCGTTTTTGTGTAATGGTACAAAAACGGACAACGATTTGTTGTCGGTTTGTTGTCTGTTCTGACAACATGCATATAAAAACGGACAACAAATAGACAACAAATTAGTTTTGTATTGCCAACAATTACGCCTCCTTGGAGTATGTGTTAAGCCAGGACAGGAGGGGTTAAGCCTCATTGACACGGGAAAAAACTGCTTGCGTCTGCATGCCAAAATAAGAAATCGCTGATTTCCTTATGTACTAACATGAGTGTAGTAGACATTGGAATTATGTAGCTAAACCCCACAAATGCCTGAGAAATCAAAATGAGAGAAATATGCATGCATGGCAAAGTCAGGAATATATAACATTATAGAGGGGGAGGAATATGCAAACAGTGTTGTGAGGCAAAAGCAAGGCTAGTGACCAAGTAGTTCCGTATATACGACTTTCTCAAATTTGTCCTTCCATATATACGACCAGTTGTTTCCATATATACGACCATCACGGGTCGTATATATGGAAACGCACTGGTCATATATACGGAAGGACGTCCGTATATATGACCACTTCCATATATACGGAAGGACTTTCCATATATACGGAAGGATTTCCGTATATACGACCAACAAAATGGTCGTATATGCGGAAACAACTGGTCGTATATACGGAAGGACAAATTTGACAAATTCGTATATACGGAACTACTTGGTCGCTAGCCTTGCTTTTGCCTCACAACACTGTTTGCATATTCCTCCCCCTTATAATGTTATATATTCCTGGCAAAGTGATATCCGTACCTAATAAATGCGCATCGGGGATACAGAATAGAGATGTGTGGTGTCATAGTTTGCAAGGTTTAGATTAATTTAGCCCAATAGCAACACAGTCATTTTGGCGATTTTAGTACAAAAGAAAATCGGCGATTTCTCGACACATAGGGTATGTGGACAGGGGGTTATACACGAAGCTTTACAGTATTTGTGCAGTGACATCATGACTGTCGGCTTCAACAGCGCCAGTAGATGATGCTTCATTGCTTGGCAGTATCGACCAGTCACTTGCATTGTCAGTACCAGACGCAGTTAGTATTTTTATGTTGTCATGCGCTTCCATCAGAGCAACAGTTATTTTGTTGAGTGCTTCCGTTAGTCCACGCATAGCATCCAGCTCATGTCCAAGTGTGATTGCGGCAAAAAATTCTTGCATGGTTTTGTGAGAGAATGAGTAGGTTTTCACAGTTTCAGTTGAACTCATGGTTTTTGTTGCTTTCTCTTCAGAGATAAGAAAGCCCACTGCTTCCATCAATCCATGATCCACCTGGAATTGGTCAATGGTTTCTTGACTAAACACCACTGTACCCTCCTCGCTTTCTGTCAGACCCTTCCATGCCATTGAACCAAGACGAACGATTTCTGGATCACTGATCCAGCTGTTGACTTCTAACCGTTTCTTGATCCCTGGTCGCGCTTCGATCAGTGTGATTAGCTTGTTGCCCATCTCCTTGTACAGCTGGTACTGACTGCTGGAAACATTGGCATATCCAATGGTCATTGCCATCAGAAGAAGCAGTGGAGGACCCAAGGACTCCTGAAGATTTTTATCGCTTCTGAGCTTGGCGAGAAAATTCTTCTTTTCCTCATGAGAAAAGTCTTTCAGTTTGGGGAAATGTTTGCACACAAACTCTTCCTGTTTCTGAAGGGTCAGAGGAAGAATGTTGGCGATTTCACAATGGGATGCGTCGATTGCTTCAATTCTGTATGGTCGTGTGGTGATAATGATGGGTGATCTTGCCATGATTATGGATTCTTGCTGGCTGAAGAGGCGACTGAGTTCATCACAATCTGCAGCTGATTCGTCCAAGCCATCCAAGAGCAGCAAAACGTCTTTCGCGTTCAGTTCCAAGCAGTCCAGTAGGTCTTTGCCAGTTTCAATGCCCATGTCTTGCAGTGGTAGGGATGTCTGTTTCATCCACTGCCAGCAAAGATCGAGGCAGGAGTCAAATTTCTGACCTGCCAAATCTCGGAGTTTCGCCACGAGAATAAGCTTGAAATCGGCCAATGCTGCAGATAACAAGTGTTTCCAGTCAAAGCATATTTTCTTTATCAATGTCGATTTTCCTGAGCCTGCGTCTCCACTGACGATGACTGGACGGCGACTCTTGGCTTCCCTCAAGCACGCCTCATAGTCAGCTGATTCTTCGCCCTTCAACTCTCTATGTTTGTGCCGCACGCTGAGGTTGACGTACACTTCATTCAGAGGAATGGCCGTCCCTGGTTGCTTGGGCAGAGGTAGAAGCTGTACCGTGGATAAGATAGTATACAAATTGCAAATGGTATCAAACACGTCAGCTTTTTTCACCCTTGGTCGCCTGGGTCGAGTTGAAGTGGAAAGAAGGTGAGCCTCAGGCTGAATGGACGCTGAAAAGTGAAAATCACAAGGTTTACCAGCTCCAATACTACCCTCTCCCGCACTCAGCGCGGGCCGCCCGTGGGTCGCTCATGGGCCACCACCCGCAGACCGCCCGTAATCGAAAGGAAGCGCTGGCGGAAACAGGAAAAATTTATTCATTTGACTGACGTTTCAGGTGGTCCGCGGGTGGCTCGCGGGCGGCTTGTGGGCTGAGCGGGTCAGGGCATATTGGAGCTGGTTTACACATACCGCACAAAGGCGTCATTGTTGCCGACAAGTCGCCCAACTGTTTTAACGTTTCTTTATAAAAAAATATTATTGGGAGTGCCGGTTTGTTTTGTTTGCATATCGTAAATCATACGGACAACAAACCAACAACCGTCGGACGACTTATTGACAACAATGACGCCTTGTCCGGTACGTTGGCTCATACTCGACTAACGTTTGACTGACAACAAAAATTGTACTTTTCCCTGTTTCTTTCCCTATTTTTCACCTTGTGCTGCTGACTCTTCGGATGCCGGAACAAGCAGGGCAGTGAGATAAGACTGTGTTTGCTCCAGTGTCTGACGGAAGATGTCGAAGGCATCTGGACCGAGACGTTTCGTAATTTCGATCAATTCTCTTACTTGGTGCTCTTGGGTCTGCCCACTGTAGTAAAAATAAACAGGAATACGGTACAACACAACAATAATTGTACTCAGGTGTGACCGCAACGACTATAATCTATATGTACAAGTACCTACATTATTGTATGCCTGACTATGTACGTATACAAAGGTAAGTATGACCCTTGCCTTGCATGAGCGAATGAAATAGATCTTCAGTTTACCTCCTGATACGATTCATATGAAGGTCAGTGTATAATCCGTTGGAATTGGCCTTGAGTCTTGGTAAGAGCAAGATTAGGTCCAACTCTTCATTGAAAATTGGTGTCGCCTTATCCAACATATCCTTATGATGACGCTTCATTCCTGGCTCCATGCTGGAAGTCATGTTGAGTTGTTTCGTTACCGTACAGCTTTATGTAGATTGTGAGCTACAGTATGGGTCTATATTTTCCAGTTATTCCCACCCAATTACTCCCGGCTCGAATAATCCCGCAATACCCAATACTGTGTCATTGTAGTGTAGATACAGATCCCATCTTTCCCTTTTACCTTTCTACTTCAGCAGATGAGGTCCTCATGATGGGTTGATTCACTCCATAGACCATCCGACCAAGAGCCCAGAGTGAGATCCAAAATAAAATAAAATAAAATCCAAAATAAAATATAAAAGAATCCATAATGTGTAGCCGTGGAATAGGATAGGAGGTCGGTAAGTGATGTGTGTATGATGGTGTCCAGCACTGAATGAAGCTGAACAAACTTGATCAGTGTTGTTGAGCAGAAGGAGATAAAAGCACAGATGAGCAGGCACAGGCAGGTACTGAACTAAAGGCAGACGATCTTGTGATGGATTGTCCTACTGTATTTTTCGGTGTATATCCCACTTCTGCAATGTACAGGATGTATTACGCTTTGTACAAATGTGCGTGCATGCGTGTGTGTGTATCTCGATACACCCCGGTGGCTATACACCAAAAATTATTTTGGTGTGTTGTGTTCATTACAACGAGAGACGGTCAAGAGACTACTGACGTTGGTATTTACCAGCTTATCCTAAAATACAACCGTACGTATACGCGCAGTACGTCTCTTTTGTAGCGCTGTCCAAAGGTTATGTCAAGATGCTGATTCCATCATACGCTTTGCTTTGGGACTCCCACCTACCTATTTTACGTACTAGCACGCAAAGCAAGCAAAGTTTCTTTTCTGCGTGCATGACGTACGAAACGAACGTAAAAGTCAAAGACAAGCTATGCACGTAGATAGATAAATATACTCAGAAGAGTCAATATGTAAGTACTTCACATCTGGAGTAAATTTGTCCTTTTCCCATCTCTAAGCAGACCTGTGATGGTCTTCCCTACGCTCGGAGTGACCCCAACGCTTCCCTCCTTCCAAACTGCCACACTTTCCGTTCTTTTCTTTTCTGTATTTAGGCGAAAGGCTACGATACCTCGCAGCACGTGTTGGCCTGTTTCGGCGGCGCGGGCGGTCAGCACGCCTGCGCTATCGCCCGTGCGCTGGGCATGCGCACGGTCTACGTACACAGATACGCAGGCATCCTCTCCGCGTACGGACTGGCCCTGGCTGATGTGGTGTACGAAGCTCAGGAACCGTCACATCTCGTTTATAAAACAGGTATAAGGGGGAGGGGAAGTTTGGGTCAAAATAAGCGGTATTTTTGGGGGTGTGGGGTTCATTTGGAAAAGGGGGGGGGGGGGGGGGGGGGGGGGGGGAAATTGATTGTGTACATGTGAATGAACCGTGTATGATGCGGCGTGCACCAGACGTCCGTCTATCCGTTCGTCAACCCGTAATGTGTTCGTCCGTCCGTCAACCGATATGGGTTGACGGACTTACGGACGGATTTACGGACGTCTGGTGAACGCGGCATGAACCATATCGTGGGGTAAACCACAAAAAATGGGGATTTTGGGGGGAAGTTTTGGGGGTGTGGGGTACATTAATGTTGTGAAATGGGCGAAGCAGCAAAATTAATTAGGTACTTTGTGGTTGTGGACCGTTTATCATGTGAGGTCAACTCAGTTTTATTGGCCGGGTTCATGTTCCGAGTTTACCCCATTTTGCGCCCTAATATTCTTTCCTCCTGTAGCTTCACTTTATGCTGCTGCGCAGTGTAATGTTTCAGAAAACTTTGCCCATTTCGACTCACATCTGGAGCAGTTGGCAGGAAAATGCCGTCAGCAGCTGTCGAGTCAGGGCTTCAACCCCGAACACATTCATACGGAACCGTTTCTGCACATGCGATACGCAAGAACCGACTGCGCTCTCATGACTAGTCCACCATCTTTGGGGAGTGATTCTACTGCTGTGAGTGGTGCAATAATGACGAAGCATGGAGATTTTGAACGGGCGTTTCTGGACTCGTATAAGCGCGAGTTTGGATTCACCATTCCTGGACGCGATATCATTGTGGATGATTTGAGGTACAGTACATATAGTAGATACATATACGCATAATGCCGCGTTCATCGTACGTCCGTACAGTACATCTGATCTCTCCTAGATAAATAAGTACATCAGACAAACTTACAGATGTACGGACGTATGGTGAACGCGGCATAAGAACAATACGTAGAATGAATGAATATTATGTAGTTGGCTCATTCTATGGTACTGTGAGGTAAACCTAGCCGTGGGGTAAACCCGGCCACCTATAAGCTCCTTTGAACTTGCTGTTTCTTCAGCAAGCGATGAACCAACTAACTCATTTGAAAGAAAAGAGCTCGAGAAATCGATTGATATACTATTTGCCTCAATCGGTCCATTGGTTGCTGAGATGCTGCCCTGAAACTAGGGTGGGCGGGTTTTCCCATGGCCGGGTTTCCCACAGTACCCTATACGTTCCTTTCTCTTGTCGTACTCAGGGTGCGCGGAATCGGTCGTAGTTCGGTTGTGGAATCGAAGAAATTGGCCCCGGCCACGGACCCGGCTAATCCGCCCGTGGAAACACGGACAAAGTGCTATTTCGCGCAAGGCGGCTGGACGCCGACGCCCGTTTATCAGTTGGCTAATCTTCTGGCGGGACACGTCATTCATGGACCGGCTATTATAATCGACGCGAATTGGTACGTGCGTAACGTAACGAAGTTAGTAGGGTAGCGTGGGGTAAAACCGTCAAAGGAAAGGCGTTTTTGCCCCCTTTCAAATATCGTGGCCTACGATACGAAGCTGTCAGACTGTACATTACGTATGAAGAACATTACGTATATACATACATACCTACGTAGGCCGCTTCTTTTTAAAGATGAATTACTTCACTGTTGTTTTGTCTGTCTAAGATGCCGCGTTCAGAAAAGCTTCGTACGCTTGAAAAGCATGGACAGCTAAAGATATTTTCGGTCGTACAGCGCTATATGCAAACGCGGCATCACTTGTTATGTAGGATACTGCAGGGTAAATCCGGCCACCTAGTAACACCGGTTTTTACATGGGTGACCGGATTTGCCCCACAACGGCCGGATTTACCCCATGCAACCCTAAGTATGTTTTCAGTACTATAGTGGTGGAACCCGGCTGGTCGGCTGGGATAACGGAAGACGGCAACGTGAAGCTGAAAGTCGTGGCGGCGGAGAAAAGCGACGGGGCGAGCGGGACGCCGTCTGCGCGAGTGGGCACGGAAGTGGATGCGGTTCAGCTCTCCATCTTCTCCCATCGCTTCATGTCCATCGCTGAACAGATGGGACGCATGCTGCAACGGGCTGCCATTTCGACGAATATAAAAGTAAGGAAAGGTAGCTCGGGAAAATTTGGGTCGACGGGGACAGTAGAGAAGGAAAACTTGTCAGTTGTGCGCAAGCAGGGAATCGAACCCTGGAAACGATTTTTCTCTTTTGATCGTGACAGCTAAGCCGGTTTTGCCAAGGAGAGGGCGCCTATTTGGCACCTCTCAAACGCGCTTCCAATTTTGAGGAATTTTTGTGTTCTTATGTGGTAGGGCACTATCGGGGGTAAATACGGCCTCCTAAACTTGAGCTGCATTATCTCAGCAACCAGTGGACCGATTTAGATAAGCATAATATCAATCGATTCCTTGAACTCTCCTCTTTCAAATGAGCCATTTGGTTCATCATTCGCTGGAACAGCCGAGCTCAAAGGAGCTCTAAGTGGACCGGGTTTACCCCACTGCACCCTTTTCTATTCTGTCTCAGGAGCGATTGGATTTTTCCTGCGCCCTGTTCGGTCCGGACGGAGGGTTGATCGCCAACGCGCCGCACATTCCCGTCCACTTGGGCGCCATGCAGGAGACGGTCCGCTTCCAGATGCAGTACTGGACGCTGGACGGACTGAAGGATGGCGACGTCCTCCTATGCAATCACCCGTCGGCCGGCGGCAGTCACTTGCCAGATTTGACCGTCATCACGCCGGTAAAACAGATGAACTTATGAATTCTTGGTAATACGTTCGGATGGAGTCGAAGTGTGGCGGGGTAAATTTGGGACGGAAAACTGTGCAATCGATCCCAACTTGCCCTGCGTTTCCGGCACGTATACGTTGTATGTACATTGTTTCCTTCTTTCCACATATACATATGCCATCGATCGTATCAAGAATTTATAGAAAATATCACTAAGGAAAGGGAAGAGATGATGTTTGTGGTTTTTGATAGTTTTATGAATTCTTGCTAACGTGTACAGCTGTACTACCCGGGCATAAACATTACTATTTCACGCTTTCGTTTTTGCCATCAATTGTAATGAAGAACTTAGATACCTTTATGAATTCTTGCTAAGGTGTGCGATCCACGTGTACAGGTATACTACGCGGGCGTTCGCGAGCCGGTGTTCTTCGTGGCGAATCGCGCGCATCACGCGGACATTGGCGGGTTGGTGCCGGGCAGTATGCCGCCTCACGCCGTCCGTCTGGAGCAGGAGGGCGCGCTTTTCCTCGCCTTTAAGCTGGTAGAGGACGGTCGGTTTAAGGAACGCGAGCTGACGGAAATTTTAATGGCACCGGCGAAGGTGGAAGGCTGCTCCGGGACCCGAAATCTGTCCGACAATCTCTCGGATTTGAGGGCGCAGGTGGCGGCGAATCAAAAGGTACATGTATGTATGGACCAGTTGCGTTGTCGCGATGGGGTTGTTGGTCGATAACGACCCCGCGGTATTTAGTGTAAGCTGGTGCCGATGAAGATGTCAACGTTGGTTGGTTAGTCAGTCATCTGGGAGCGGAAAAAGAGCAAGTGAAGGGAAGAATTGACGATAAAGTGACGACAAAGACCCCACAGGCACCGATCCGATCCAAACTTTCGCAAAATACCGCGGGGTCGATATCGACCAACCCAATCGCGACAACGCAACTGGTCCACTCCACATATTCGCTGCTTGCGCTATGAATTTTTGGGAGACCGCGAGGTGAACCTGCGGTGTTTATTTCGTGCATACAGGCTTGTTATGATGAAACCTCATCTTATGTATGAAGCGCTATGTACTGCAACGATTTATGAATCGGGTACCCTTCCCTGCATAATGATTTTACTGTCCCTTTTCTCGTGTTTTGTCAGGGCATTCGACTGGTTTGCGAACTGATAGACGCGTACGGTCTGGACGTGGTCCAGTCCTACATGGGTCACATTCAGCGCAACGCGGAAGGTGCGGTGAGACAGATGCTGCGGGAGTTCGCTCGCAAGGAAGGAAAGACGAAGTTGGAGGCGGTGGATTGTATCGATGATGGAACGGAGATAAAACTGACGGTTCACTTGGACGTGGAAAAGGTGGGTTGTAGGGTACTGTGAGGTAAATCCGGCCGTGGGGTAGGTGAACTCGGTTGGTAGGTAGGTAAAACACCTTGTTGAAGGCAGTTCTTTCTACGTGAGTGGCGTGGCTGGGTTTACCACATGAATAAAACCGGCCGGATTTACGCCGTAATATGATGTGATGGTACGAAATTGGCGAGGGAAATTCGAGCCATCTCTTCTCTACCTTACTCAATCACTGAGATGTGGTCGTAAAATGTGCAACAACGAGATAGCTCAGAGCGCGCAGGGATGATTTTGATACCACGATCACCAATTTTCTCTCTTACAAATCGGAAATAGGTTGGGATGGCCCGAATTACCCCCGGTCAAAATTTTCCCGCACTGTCTAGAGTACTTACAGATGGGAGGCGTGCTGTTTGTATATGACGCTACGCATTCAGTCAGTTTTGCAGCAGCAGTGTCGATCCAGGGCTCATTCGAAAGCTCTATGCCCCCGAAAATTGGTAGCTTTTTTCCAGGGCGAGGCAGTCTTCAACTTCACCGGCACGGGGCCGGAAGTCTGTCTGTCTGTCTGTCTGGTGACGCAACGCTGTTTAGTCAGTTTTGCAGCAGCAGCGTCCATCCAGGGCTCATTCGAAAGCTCTGTGTCCCCTCAAATTGTTAGCTTTTTTCCAGGGCGAAGCAGTCTTCGACTTCACCGGCACCGGGCCGGAAGTGTACGCGAGCTGGAACGCGCCGCGGGCCGTGACCAAGGCGGCCACCATCTACTGCATTCGCTGTCTGCTCGCGCGGGACGTCCCCCTGAACCAGGGCTGTCTGGCGCCCATTCGAGTGGTGTGTCCGGACGGCACCCTCCTCAGTCCCTCCGAGGGCGCGGCCGTGGTCGGCGGCAACGTGGAGACGTCCCAGCGCATCGTGGACGTCATTCTGAAGGCATTCGGCGTTTGTGCGGCGTCTCAGGTATAGTAAAGAATGGAGGAGGGAGTAATGCGCCACACACGTGGCGAGTAAGTTCTTTACACGGAAAGATGTACTGTACGTACAAACTCCGCGAGTTTACTCATCACACGTGTGTAGCGCACAGTGAGTGGTCCAGAAAGGAGGAGGGAGTAGTACATCACGCACGTGACGTGAGTAATAATGCTCGAGTTTACTCATCACACGTGTAGCGCGCAGTAGTAGTACAGAAAGGAGAAGGGAGTAGTATGCCACACACGTGGCGAATAAGTTCTCTACACGGAAAGATGTACGTAGGCCTACGTACAATTTCACCATGACCAAACGTGTGTCGCGCACAGTGAGTGTGAGTGAGTGGGCTCGCGTGGTAGCCTATTTGTTTGTTCATTCGGACATACGCACACATTGTTTGATGCCTGCTGAATTGCGTATACGTACGTACGCACGCATGCTGTTGCTTTTGTACGTAATACGTACGCATTTTGCAACAGGCTTAGCTTACTACATATGCAAACGTGCGTGCGTACTATGGCAGTACAACACTACGCAGGGGCTACGAAAATATCCAGCAAGAGACGGACCTACTTGAAATCACCTTGCGGACGCCAGACGCTTTACTTGAGCTGGTGAAACTCGAACCCGGGCGGGACCGTCTGGCGCGGAAGGCGGACGCCTTCTCCACTGCGCCACGGGCGCTCCTTGTGACACGCAGAATGGAACTCTGATCTGCCTCTGTGTTTGCAGGGAACGATGAACAACACGGTGTTCGGGGAGGCGTCGTGGGGCTACTACGAGACGATCGCCGGAGGGGCGGGCGCCGGACCTGGCTGGGACGGACGCAGCGGCATACACACCCACATGACCAACACCCGCATCACCGACCCGGAGATACTCGAGAGAAGGTGCGATACTGTACTGTACGTAGGGACTGGTACTACGTAACTATACATAGGTTTAGCTACAGTAGTCGACAGCAGACAGGATTTTCAGCTCACTCGCACCTAGCACGTAACGTATACGCACCTAGAACAGGCGACGGATTCCCCCATACTCTGCCCGTCACACGCGCTTTTGTGCCACCCGACGAACAAAATTATTCTAGCACCCTTCTCAATTATTCTCGCACCTTTCTCTTCCCTGCCCGTCAGACGAAGGCTTTGTCCTCGCACCGCCTACACTTCCCTCTTCCTCACAGCGGCAGACGGCCACTTTTACACAATTGGTTCTCTTCGCTTTTCCTCTTCGCTTGTGAACAAAACATGGCCACTCGTCGCGTCACACAGCGCTTTTGTTTCTCTCACCCTTCCCGTCGGTCTTTCGCTCTTTCCCGCTGCTTGTGCACAAAACATGTCAGTCGTCGGTGGCAGACGCACGCACGCTTGCGTTCTCTTCACTTCTTTCGCTCTTCTCCCTGCTTGCGTACAAAGCACGCCTACAAATTTGTTCTTCGCTTGCCCACACCGCGCACAGACCAAAAGAACTCGTCCCGTCACACAGGCCACATTCTTTCACGTAGCGAGCAAGGTGTGTGCAAGGTGCGAGGAAGGTGTGAGCTCGTCGCTGTCAGACGTGAAGTTGTGGGTGCGGGCAAAAGTACTCATGCTGTCAGACTGCTGATGAGGTGCGAGCTGAAGTCGGACCGTATACGTCGGCTCCTATGCTTCAACACACAAGACCGACGTGCTCGGTCCGAGTAAATTGGCCTGTCTGCGGTCGACTAGTGTTATGTATGCGTGGTGGTTTGTGTTGATCGTGCAATGCGTCTACAGTGCTTCATGCGGAGGAAGGTACAGTTTAGGTGTGCATATGCACATGGTTTGTAATTGTACGGACAATACTTCGAGTTACTATGTAGCTATTTATTCACCATATGCAATAAGTGCCAGTACTGGGTCGCGAGGCGACCCCTCTGAGTTAACCTTGATTTTCAGTGCAACTTTTGATCGGTACTCGACGCGAAGGTCGGCGCGGTCGTCTTTCTTGCTCGTTTGCTTCTTTCCGCGCCGACCTTCGCGTCGACTACCGATCAAAAGTTGCACTGAAAGTCAAGGTTACAAAATGATTAATGATTAATATTAAAACGCGATGTCTGGAAGGATTCAGTATTGCTGTACAGTACCGCGTGTTGAGGAAAACTGCGAGTTTCAAAGGGATGTAATGTTGTACAAGGCTGTGTAAAGCACTACGTACGTACTGTGCATGTTAGGGCGGTGTGCATGCAGCCATCTGATGTTGTGACTAGATCTACATTAGTAGGAGAGCTGCTAGCTTAGCTGAGAACGTGCTGTGAGTGTACGTGTGCTGGTATCTGTGTTGTGTTGCGTAAACGAGTGCCTTGGGAAGGTTGCTTTGAATGTAGCAGCAGGTAACTTCCACCATAGCGCAACAACCCAGAATCTGTCTCCAGGAAACTACAGCAGAGTCTACACTGCGCGTGTATGACCTAACACCGCGGACAGGGGGCTAATTTTCAGTTTTCTGCTGATGACGTGAGCTGATAGCCCAACTGATTTTACGTATTTTACAAAAAGACCGGGTCGAAAATTCCCACCCAGTCCTGAGATATAAGGCCTCAAATTTGACCACAATTTGACCTTAATTTTTCACTTTTTCACCCTAAAATGGGGGTAAATAGCCCCACAGTGGGGCTTTGGGGCTATAAATTTGCACACACATTGACCCTATGGGGGTACATGTTCAGACAAATTTTGAGCCCTCTAGCCCTCTTGGTTCAGGAGTTAAAGCTGTTTTTGCTGAAAATCCGAAAATTGCAATTTTTTCATAATTTTCAAAATTTTGAGAGAGTTAGTCCGTGTGCCCGCTGTTTTATTTCTGAATCTTGTAGAGCAGAAAATTTGCTACAAGATAGGCTACATTTGAAAAGAAAGTCACCTATGGGAAATTTTCACAGCAAGGCCTTGAAGAGTGGCGAGTAAGGGTTTTAAGAGTGTGCGTTTTCCCCATTTTTCAAGCTAACTCAACAATATCACGGAAACTCTCTCCTCAAAAGTAGCCTATCTTATGTAAAATTTGATGAAGATTTAGAAAAAAATATTTTTGCCCCCCAAAAAAGTTAACCCTACCCCAAAAATGTTCAAAAATTGTCAAACAATTAGATCTTTTGTAAGATTATATGCTAGGGGTTAACTTTTTTGGGGGCAAAAATATTTTTTTCGAAATCTTCATCAAATTTTACATAAGATAGGCTACTTTTGAGGAGAGAGTTTCCGTGATATTGTTGAGTTATCTGGAAAAATCGGAAAAACGCACACTCTTAAAACCCTTACTCGCCACTCTTTGAGGCCTTGCTGTGCAAATTTCCCATTGGTGACTTTCTTTTCAAATGTAGCCTATCTTGTAGCAAATTTTCTGCTCTACAAGATTCAGAAATAAAACAGCGGGCACACGGACTAACTCTCTCAAAATTTTGAAAATTATGAAAAAATTGCAATTTTCGGATTTTCAGCAAAAACAGCTTTAACTCCTGAACCAAGAGGGCTAGAGGGCTCAAAATTTGTCTGAACATGTATCCCCATAGGGTCTATGTGTGTGCAAATTTATAGCCCCAAAGCCCCACTGTGGGGCTATTTACCCCCATTTTTGTGTGAAAAAAGTGAAAAATCAGGGTCAAATTGCGGTCAACTTTGAGGCCTTATATCTCAGGACTGGGTGCGAATTTTTAACCCGGTCTTTTTGTAAAATACGTAAAATCAGTTGGGCTATCAGCTCACGTCATCAGCAAAAAACTGAAAATTACCCCCCTGTCCGCGCAATTCTCAATACTACCTGACATCGCATTTTAATGATTAATAATTAGATTAATTTTAATAATTAATGATTAATTTTAATGATTAATAATTAATGATTAATTTTATGATTAATTTTAATGATTAATATTAATGATTAATAATTAGATTAATTTTAATGATTAATGATTAATTTTAATGATTAATAATTAATGATTAATTTTAATGATTAACAAGTAGTTCAGAGGGGTCGCCTCGCGACCAAGCACTGGCTCTTAGTGCATATGGTGCAGACTGTAAACCCTGAAATTTTCGCTCGCACAACTATGTCGAACAGAAGGGGGGGGGGGGGGGGGGGGGTCGCTTAGTTCGAACACTTAATTTTCGAACACAGAGCTCAGCCAAGCTCTATGTACTGCGTACGTACTGCGCACTGACACCAAGAACAGAATTTTTTCCCTTCGCTGACCTATGGTATAATCTGGTCCATCGCCTATTCAGTATTCACATGTCTATGCTTATCGTTTGGTGATGCATGCATGGTGCTGTACGTATGCTAGGTATGTAGTATGTACCATACCATATACAGTATGGTGCTGTATATATGTACTGAGGAAGTTTAATAGTACTTTAGCAGTAAATTTGTTCAACATACAAAAAGTTCGAACCATGTAATTTTCGAACAAAAGTTTTTTGTTCGAATTGTTCGAAAATTAAATGTGTTCGAAAATTTCATGGTTTACAGTAGTCTGGCCGGAGAAAGTTCGCTATGGGACGCAAGTCGTGACCCTGAGTAGTTTAAAACACCACTCAATCCCTACCATCTACCCATTATTATCTTTTGCCCTTCTCTTTCTTCCAGGTACCCGGTGATCCTGCGCCGGTTCTCCCTTCGTCCCAACTCGGGCGGGGCGGGGGAGTGGCGCGGAGGTGACGGCGTGATTCGCGAGCTCCTCTTCCGCCGCCCCACCCAACTGTCGGTGCTGGGCGAACGCAGGGTGTTCCAGCCGTACGGACTGAAAGGCGGCGCACCGGGAGCCAGAGGCAGCAACATGGTGCACTTTGCGGCGAGAAGGAAGGGGAAGGAGGGAGGGGAAGAAAGAAAGGAGAGGCGATGCAATTTGGGCGGCAAAGCCACGGTGGACGTGGGGCCTTGGGTAAGGGTTAACACATACCGCGACTTGGCGTCATTGTCGTCAACAACTTGTTCATTTGTTGTCCGGTTTTTTTATGGTTGTTGTGGTAGCAAAACGGACAACAAATTTGTACCGTTTTGCCAACAATGACCGCCTCCTCGGGGTACGAGTATGTGTTAACGGTTAACACATACCGCAGCTCTTCGTCCATTGTTGTCAACAAGTTGCAGGACTGTTGTTGACACTTTTGGGGATGGGTTTCGAAAGGGAACGGATGTGATGGAGTAGTTGGGTTCAAGTAAAATGGCCGCTCATTTATTCTAGGGAACCTTGTACTATTTGTACTTGCATAATGGTTTTGGGTGCTTGACCAGCCGAAGCATCAAAGTCACGAGTGCACCCAAGCCACTCCCATAATATACCATACTACGAAATAATTCGTGGTCTTTGGGTGAACTCGTGACTTTGATGCTTCGGCTGGTAGTCATGATTTATTGGATTTACATTCGTTTTGTAGGATGTCTACCAAGTGAGCACTCCTGGTGGCGGCGGATATGGAAAAGCTTCCTGCTGACCAAACTAAACAGTTAGAATCGTACTACTTAGGAAATGCTGTTGACTTATGGCATGCAGTGTATGTGCCGTACAGGCCGATGCATTGGATAGACTTTCAGTTTTAGCAGTGCCTTGCCTTTTTTGATTTGTTTATTTTACCATTCCAAACATTAGCACAATGGTTCCTATTCTTTCTTTACTGCAGCTGTTTAGCTGGCCATTCAATGTGTATGTAATATGACGCCAGTGTTGTGATACGTACGTACGTAGTACAGTAACAGTCACTAGTCAAATAGCAGCATTGCTTAGCAAATTGTTCAAAAAAATATCTAATATTTTATGGGTCTGGCTTGCGGTCTTTTTTATCCACTTGGCGTTTATTAGGGCGACGATTCATTAATTTCAAAATAAAGCCAGTCGTTTATCGATCAAGATCAAGAAAGCTCGTCTTGTTCGTGACAAACTTCCACGAAAGCGGATGCCCTGAGGGCGTTTCGTATCATGTTCTTCAGCATTTGATAGTGCGGAAGAATGGGGTAGATTTTAGATTTTTCGGTTCCCGAGCGATTCTATCGGGGCCGGCAGGTGGCGTTGTGGGCGTATCGTTGACGGCTTACGACGCGACAAGCAAGACGCCGGTGATCGGGTTCGACATGGGCAGATGTGAGCAGATACGCGGGAGAGCTTCAGCACGTATTCGAAACGACCACCGCCGGCATTGCGATACAGGCGCCGCAGGTAAGAGAGAGTGGGGCGCCACACACGTGAACTCCGAATTCGGAGCCCTGACTATGCTTCAAGTGAACAAGTAAAATCTCCGAGTTCGCACCGAACTAGCAGCTCCGATTTTCGAAACGTGCGTGTGAAGAGCCGCGTTTGTAATTCGGAGACGTGTGAGTAATTTACGCTCTTTTGGTTCAAGACGAAGTCACTCCGAACTCGGTCCGAATTCGCTCGGAGCTCGTGTGTAGCGCCCCAATGTACGTAGGTACGTTACGTATGTAGTATGTACTGTATGCGTTTGTTTTCAGTTGGATATGAATGCTGTTGCTGCGGGCTGTGGGTCACGTCTTTTCTTTCGCGATGGTCTTTTCGTCGTGGGACCGGAAAGCGCCGGCGCCAACCCGGGTCCACTCTGCTACGGCAAGTCGGGAGGCCTCCTAGCGGTGACGGACGCAAACTTGGTTCTGGGTCGGATACTGCCGGACTACTTTCCGAAGGTAGATAGATAGATTATTGGAAGTTGTGCTCAGTTCTGTCAAGAATCTATAAGGACCAGCCTTGTGTTCATGATACGATTGCCTTTATGTATTCTTGGTTGGTCGGGCGAAACTTCCCGCTTGCCTGTCTACTGTTTCTAACTCGAGACCAATTCACACCATTCTGAAAAATGTTGGCCTTTATTTATGGATAATTACTCAATTTCTATGCTGATTCCGAATATCGAGCGATGTAATTTTTTGATATTTGATTGGAAAGTCTTGCCATGCCCAGTATACTCATGTCATGGTTGTGTTAACTGTCCCCGATATGGGCTGGACCGCGATCCGACTGCGGTCGGACCCTGAATCCGAATGGAAGCGCCGGCGAAAAAGAGAGAAAATCGGTGGTTAGACCGCGGTCCAGTCCATTTCGGAGAGAGTTAATCCCGCTCATCGTCGTCCTCTTCTGCGTCCACGTCCCCTTCTCCGCTACCTCTGAAATCATCTTGATTTTCGACGGTGTCCGTTTGTTCTTGTTGTTGCAGCTCTTGTTGTTGTTGTAGAAAGTCCGCAGACATGTAGCCGAGATTCAAGTCATCGTATGCTTCTGCTTTGTTAGTCGTTTTCAGAAAAGTGAAAAGGCAGAGGAGAATAAGCGAAATGAGAAGCTTGCCGTTCATATTTCTTTTAGAGTGTTTCTTTCACAAAGTCTGAGTTGATTCCTTGGAAAGCGCGTGTATATCTGGTAGAGTGCGGTGCGATGTGGAGATCAAGAAGAATTTACAGTATCGTATCTATTGTATTGTTCGTGTATGGGCATGAACGGTTGCTTTGCTAGGCAACTTTAGGGCGCTGTATTGAGAAGGCATAATTACCTACTGTACTTTTGAGTGTGTCAAAATCGATTCGTAAATTACGCAAAGAAATAATTGGGCCAAACATATTGGCGTATTTTATTTAGTAGACATTTCACAGGTGGAGGATAAATAAGCGGTGGTCCCGGATAAGAATATTTGCAGACCCAGGCGGTTTAGACTTGCAGCATTATGATGACAATAGGTCACAGTGCCAATGCCTTTGTCACTTATCAATTCTTTCCAGGCATCCTGGAACTCGAGAGGTCCAGGGTTCGATTCGCTGTTGGCTCAGCTGGCAAATTTTCTGTCATCTCCTTTCTAGGGGACGTTTTTTTTATTTCACCTCCTCAAGTTGAGGTTAAGAAAAAGTTCTTGTCCAACTTTTCTACCCTCTCTCCCTCTTCTACACTGCCCCACACAGTAGCCACCCACCATACAGTAAAGATGGTCCTATCTTTATGATCAAACAATGCCGCGTTCAGACCAGTGACGTACGTCGAAAAAAACATGGACAGCCACGGACTTTATCGGGCTTGACGTTGGACGTTCGTCTAGGTCTGAACGCGGCTAGAGACTCAAGTAAACTTCGTTTTTAATCTGCACAGATTTTCGGCGAGAGCGAGCGCGAGCCACTGAATGCAGCTCTGGCCAGGGAAGCGATGGAGCGAACGGCGAAGGAAGTTGCTGAGGCGGCCGGGAGGCGGATTTCTGCCGAGGAGACGGCGCTTGGATTTGTGGACGTGGCCAACGAGAGCATGTGTCGTCCCGTTCGAGCTCTCACGCAGGTATACTTGCCTCAAGTTTTTGCAAGACGGAGGAGAGACGTTTATTTTCTCTGGTCACTCCTTGGGTCGGGATTTCCGCGTAGCAAACAGCATCACTCAACGCATTATCGATCGGTTATCCGTCTTCCAAAAAGTTATGGCAATATTACGGTGTGTGCGTGTATACGTATTCGCCTTACTCGATAAGTGGACAAGATTGCTCGACCTTCCCGCAGAATATTGTGCCGTATTTATCGTAAGCGAACTTTTCACAAATAGACAACGCTTGCAAGAAAAATAGAAGAAAACAAACATAAAGTTAGGAAACATAAAACAGGAAAAGTGACATGTGAAAGAACGAAGAACGATGATCTTCTCCTTCATACTTTTTTGAGTAGGCCTATTTCTCAGAAGCGTATTACAACAAAGTATTATATTAGACGAAGGTAAATACTGCACGCATTATTCCGCGGGAAAGTTGAAAAATGCGCCTATTGTCGAGTAAGGCTAATACCAGGAATGTATGCTTATAGGTAGGGGGAATAAACATGTGCAGCGTTTCCGTACAAAACATCACAGCGCCCAAGTAGGGTCGTACCTACGGAATCCGTACCTGTGGAATCCGTAGGTGTGGAATTTGTTTTCCGTAGGTGTGGAATCCGTACCTGTGGAATCCGTAGGTGTGGAATTTTTATTCCGTAGGTGTGGAATCCGTACCTGTGGAATCCGTAGGTGTGGAATTCGTTTTCCGTAGGTGTGGAATTTTTCTTCCACGGGTATGGATTCCACAGGTACGGATTCCGTAGGTACGACCCTACTTGGTCGCTGTGATGTTTTGTGCGGAAACGCTGCACATGTTTATTCCCCCTACCTATAATAGTATACATTCCTGCTAATACGTATCGCGCTGTTGTACCTACGCTTCAGGTGCCTTTTCTTGGCGTAGATAACAAAGGTACCACACCACGTACCACATATATGGTGTGTTTGTGTTGTGTATGCTTGCATCTGCACTTCGCTTGCTGACCAGTTGGCTCTATCGATTCCTGCTGGTTCCTGCGTTTTTTTTTTTTTTCTCAAAAATCCCTCAAAAT
>JASAMW010005247.1:0-37896 GCA_030247985.1 Epsilonema sp. ZAB3_2
CGTTGAAGTGCCGCTTCGTGCGCTGTCTTCTCCGCCTCGTGGAAGGAATTAGATGCGCGCGAGTGCTTGAGCTGCCTAGAGCACACGCTTTACTCGAGTACGTTTACCCGGGTAAGTACTGAGTAAGTATGTGCCGAGTAAATCGGGTAAGCATTGCCCATACTTACCCGCACTTTCAGTATTTTTACCCGGGTAAGCGTCCACAGTGCCGGGTACCAGTAAACCTTACCCGATAAGTCACTACATCGGGTAAAGTAAAGTAAATTTACCCGGCCCAAAATTGGCCATTTTACCCGGGTAAAGTACCGGTAAATTTTACTCTGACATCAGTGGTTATTACTTATGCTCTGTTACGTACTTGTTTGGCCTGTGGGATATTGCCTCATTGTAGAACGTCAGGCATACCCAACTGAATGTAGTCTTATTGTGCAGGACATCACAGTAAGGTATGCAGTACAGTATACGTTACCTTACAAATGGTATACGAAGTAGCAGACTGTGGAACAATGCAACAGCTACGTATGTATCTACAGTATGTGTGGAGTGTGTAACAAACCGATGAATGGAGCCTGTTTGACCTTTGAAGACATTCAGATTTCAGAATCTGCATAAAAAATCGAGTACATACTACATACGTACGCAGAAAGAAATCCATAAAAAAACCTGTGTCAGCAACCAAAATTTTTTGTATTGGTGGCAAGCTTGCTAGCGCAAGCTCAGTGGGCGTAAAGTAAAAATGACCCTTCAACGTTTCAAGGTATGAGGTATGAGTACTGTAAAGCTTCGTGTATAACCCCCCTTCGAATATAACCCCCCCTCGTGTATAACCCCCCCCTATTTGGTGACTAACGATTTTTATCCCCCCACAAACCAAAAATTTTAAAACGCGTAAAACGCGCAAATAACGCAAAATAAGCATGTTGGTGATGATTCGGCACATTTTGCTTGGTCTCGTGTATAACCCCCCCTCGTGTATAACCCCCCTCGAATCGGCGACTAACGATTTTTATCCCCCCGGGGGTTATACACGAAGCTTTACAGTATCGACATTAGACAGATGGCAATAAACACATGGCAAAAATATGTTACATACATACCTACACGTTTGCGGAGTGGAAATGGTACCCTGAACGTGAATCAACAAGTCGTCCACGAAGCTCCCGCAAAAGTCGTACACCCTGGGTCGGTGTGGACAGTTTGAAAAAATCTGGGCGCTGTCTATGCGCCGCGTGCACAAAGTGCGGCGCGCGCGCATAGACAGTTGCGAAAGAAGCGGACTATGTAATTTGGCGCGCGTTTCGCAACTGTCTACAGTACGCGCGCGCGCGCCGCACTTTGCACGCGGCGCTTAGACAGCGCCCGGATTTTTTCAAACTGTCCCTGTCCACACCGACGCAGGTTGTACGACTTTTGTGGGAGCTTCATGGGCTGCTGCAAGTATTGCGGTAAGCACGCTCATCCATTGCCATTCCAACTTCCAACAAATTGCTGCAAGCTTCATACTACTTGACAAGTGTTCTGTCGTCTAATCAGTCAAGATGGCAACAAACACCTTATTAACCCTTTGTCGGGTATTCTGTTTTGGTCCCTTTTAATGTTCAGGTCAAATGACCGATAAATTAGTCCCGGTGACCGAATGTTCTGCAAAAGTAGTACATTCCGGTCAAAAGTAGTAGCTGTACATTGGGAAAAAGCTGAACAGTACTGTACAGCTATGTTTTAGGCAGTGTACATTTTATGTTTGAGTGTAATGTACAGTGTTTTGTTTGAACATTACAAAACACATACAGGAGTAATGTACAGCTAAGATGCGATTTTAATTTGTATTGTGAGACTTCAGTGGTCAAATCAGTGATCTCAGAAAGTCGCGATCTGAAGTAAAAAGAAGAATGTCCATGTTTTGTCGAAACCTCGCAAACAATACGTCCATGTTTTTTTCGGAATTACATGGATGTATGTTTGCGAGGTTTCGACAAAAACATGGACATTCTTCTTTATACTTCAGAACGCGACTTTCATGGAACAACTTAGTAACAACTGGCAAATCAGTGGTCACTGTCAAAAAATGGTCCCGCCAAGAAAATATTTCGATGCATACTGTATTACGAATGTAGAACGTGTGAAAAACTTGTACATTTGGTGTACTAGCAAAATGTTCAACCAAATCATTCTGCTGCGCTCGGCAAAAATAGCTGAACAGTACTGTTCTGCTTTTTCACCTTGAGCTGAACATTGAATGTTCAGCTTTTGCACCAACAGCTGAACATTGGGTCAAAAAAGCTGAACATTACAAATCGAATTTCGGCCACAATGAAGAAAGTGGTCCCTTTTGGGACCACTTTCCCGGCAAAGGGATAACGTTGGCGATGGTGACTGTGTTGGCTATGCATGTTTCATCCGTCAAGCTATTCGGTTGTTATTAACATTATCCATAATTAGCACCACTCAAAGTTTGGTGTATGAACAAAATCGAATATTAACCCGATCAAACTTAGCCGACTTTATTTTGCAATATTTTGTTTTAGCAAATATTGGCTAATTTTGTATTTGTGACGACCAGTTAGAGAGAGCGTAGGAAATCCCACAAAACAAAACCATCAGAGCGCTTACTAATTGTTGAACTTTTTAGCTTTTGATCATTGTTCTGCTCTGAAAAAATGTCCAGAAACGTTGTGTGGAAAGCTCAAAAACGTGAAAGGACAACCCTGCATCAACTGCCAGAAAGACTACTGCGATCGGATAAGCCTGGATAATCAGACTTTCGTTTCAAATCCTGAGGATTTGGCTGAAGCCAGAAGTGGATGCCTCGAATGGGCGGAGTTGGATGCCAAATGTGCTTGGGTGTCAGATAAGTGGTGCAAGGTGAACATAACAATAAAAACGTTTCAAGGGTATAGGCAATATGCATCATTCGGGTCTGGGTCCAGGTGGCGAAAAAAACTGGGTTCCAGGGTATGGGTTACGGGTCTGGGTACTGCGACCGCGAGACCTAGAAAATATATTATGAAAGGCAAACGCAAAAGGGTTCTTATTTTTTAATATTGTTATGTGAATTTTATTGTGAGCAGGACGGACACACGAACAAGATAGTGGAAGACTGGGTAGCCGCCAATCCAGGTGGACAAGTGGGACATTACTGGACCACCTGCAATGAGCAAATGGTCGCAAGATGTACTACCGAGTGAAAATTGGAAGAGCTAAAATGGGCAATGTGGAACACTGTAGGAAAGCGTAAAAATTTTTTATACCAAACTGTCTGGTGAAAATTGGATAATATGATTTATTATTGTGGTCTTTTCTTTATGTTATTTTTATGCATAGCAATTCTGTCGTATGACATAAAAATCTGTCAACAAGTCAATTTACACGATAAAGTGTTCTTCTTGATAAAGATTTGATCCTGATCTTATACACTGATTGAATCTGATATGCCTTTTGCAGGATATTGTTTCATTTTCCCATGAGTGTCAGCTTCAGAGTAGCCCAAGTAGTATTTTCGCACAGGAAACTGCTCGAAAGCTTGGTTTGTAAGAATCTTTGAAGAGACGCATCTCATCACAGGTGCTTCAGAGTACTGTAATGCCGCGTTTATAACCCCCGGGGGTTAATAAAACGTTAGTGGCCGATTAGGGGGGCTACATACGAGGGGGGTTATACAAGAGGGGGGGGGGTTATATTCGAGGGCTTTTTCCAACAGCGCCCGATACGGGGTTTTTTGACCTCCTGAGCTCATTTTTGACCTTATTTGGGGCGTTTTCTGAGGCAATAACCTGATACCTGGTGAAAACTGACGCATAACATCTCATAAATTGCCAAAAAGTAACCTTTTCAAGGAGACATAATTTTGTTCGTCGGGTAGAAAGTGTAGAAAAGCTGTCAGATGCACTGTTTTTGCAGCAAATCGCAGTAAAACAGTGTTTTCTTCACGTTTTCTATGCAAAAAGCATTGATTTTTGCTGTCGTTTGCGGTTTGTGATAGGGGGTTATAAACGAGGGCAAATGAGCTTAGTGACCGATTAGGGGGGTTATATACGAGGGGGGGTTATATTCGAGGGGGTTATAAACGCGGCATTACAGTAAACCAGTGTTTTTCGCACAACAATCTCTTGCTTGGCGGTTCCATTTGAAATCATCTTTGAAACAACCCTTCTCATGTGTGCATGCTTTGAACTAAACGTCTTTCTCACTCTTCCACTGAGCTCTGCAATTTGTGAAAGTAGGAGTCTATAATGTTTCTTGCTCATCCAGTAGTAGAGTAGTGGATTCCAAATGATGCTGGACAGAGCCATCATATGAGACATCATTGAAAAAAAGAGTCGTCGACCTTGTAGAATGGGCAATTCCACTTTGAAGTCGCGAAGGAGATTCAGAAGGGTGAGGGGGAGCCAGCAGACCACAAAAAGGCTCACCATCAAGACCAAGATTCGGACAACTTGCATTTTTGTTTTTGAGGGGGACGCTGATGACTCAAACAGGGGTTTCTTAGCGTTTTTCTTTTGATGGTTGAAGGAATGCTGCTGATTTGCCTGCCTGGTCATGAGTAAGTCGGTTTGAACTTTTCGAAAAATGATGACGTAACAGATGGTCATGACAATTAGAGGAATGAAGAATTGAAGAATCATGAGAGTGAGACCATAGATTTGCTTCATCTCTGTTGAGCGCCAATCAGATTCTTGACAAAAGCCGCCACAGATTTTCGCATGGAGGGGTTTTAGCTCACTGGCCATCATGCTGGGGACAGAGAGGGCCAATGAGCAAAACCAAATAACGACTACTGCCATGAGTGCTTGCCACCCGGTGCAGTGTCGGTTCCGCTGAAGACTCACGATGTGCTGGCAACGATCGAGAGCGATGCAGACAAGTGAGAAACTTGTGGCAAGCACGCTTGATACCTAAAATATCAAGGTAGACGCGATAGCGGAACCTCGAGAGGCTCACGAACGAAGCTCCGCCGCGTCCCACCTTACTTAGTCATGTGTAAATAGGAGTGACGGAAATGAAAACACACATTTGCTCATAACTCCCGAGCCAAGAGGCGGATTGAGCTGAAATTTTACAAGAAGATGCCCCCTATGGGTACGTATCTGCTGGCAAAATTTCAGCTCGATCGGCCCACTGGTTAGGGCGCTACAGGCGAAAACCTATTTTTGAAAGATGAGGACAGCTTATATACTGAAAATTTGTGACCTCCATAACTTTTCAACGAGTCGAGGGATCGAGCTCGGTTTTTTTTAAAAGATGGGAAATGTAAAGATCTTGGCAAAGTGGTCCGAGCACTTTTTGCGTTTAAGGCCTCTGACACCCTTAAAATTGCGATTTTGTGGTAAAAATAGTTGCAAAGTTCCAACGCATACTCCTCCCTGGATTTTTTTCAGATCTGACTGGTAGGTATACCAAAAGATAGATCTCACTCTACTCTCGATACGAATTTTTTTAGATTTTTAAAATTCGCTTTGGTTCTCGAGTTATGAGCTGTCAAAGTTGGCTGTTTTTATGTTTGGTTTTAGCAATACTTAAGGATGCGACAGACAGCTAAAATGAGTGCGTGCCGCACTTTAGAGGCCACATATAGCATACCATTCGATTCGTCTTCAAAAGATCTATCGATCGCTGGCCACTGCGACAGGCTCATGCCTGATTCACGTAGTAAAAAATGCATTCACATAGGCGAAAGTCGCAAAAAGGTGCTATTTTTCCAAAGTTGATGACTTGTAGGCTTGTGACATACCATTCGATTCGTCTAAGCAAGATCTATCTATTGGAAACAATTTCTACATGCTCCTTTCCAATATGCCTGATTCACATAGCTTTTAGTTATTCACATACATACATATAAAACAAAACAAAAATTAGCTACCGTATTTACCAGTAGATAACCCCCCCCCCCCCCCCAATGCATAACCCCCCCCCCCCCCCCAATGCATACCCCCATATTGGCAAAACATAAAAAATGCCCAATGCATAACCCCCCCCCCCTATGCATACCCCCATATTATGTACTCTACAGTACCTGAACCGACCTATGTAAGCTGGTCATATAGTACCCATAGCCACTCTCACACCAAGCTCTGGGGGTGTATTGTACTAGAATAACCGTGTTTTGACCTCAATTATGCCCTAAAACACGTGCTTTTGACCTAAAAAATATGCCTCTGCGCACCTCTCAAAAACATAAAAAATGCCCCCTGCATAACCCCCCCCCCCCCCCAATGCATAACCCCCCCCCCCCCCCCCTATGCATACCCCCATATGGGACCTCTCAATTTTTGCATACCCCCATGGGGCTATGCACCAGTAAATACGGTAAATATAGGCATATGGGATACCATTCGATTCATCTTCAAAAGATCTATCGATCGCTGCCCACTGTGACATGCTCATGCCTGATTCACATAGTAAAAAATGCATTCACATTGATGAAAGTCGCAAAAAGGTGTTATTTTCTTCAGTTTGGCGATTTGTAGGCATGTGATATATACCATTCGATTCATCTTTGCACAGATCTATCAGTTGGAAATAATTTCTACATGCTTGTATCCAATATGCCTGATTCACATAGTTCAAATGTATTTACATAGACACAAAATAAAACAAAAAATGGCTAAATGTAGTCACGTGATACCGTATTTACCTGTGCATAGCCCCCCCTATGCATAGCCCCCCCCTATGCATAGCCCCATATTGGCAAAACATAAAAAATGCCCTATGCATAGCCCCCCCCCCCCCTATGCATAGCCCCATATGTACTGTACAGTACCTGAACCTACCTACATAAGCTGGTCATAAGCTACCCATAGCCACTCCCACACCAAGCTAAGGTGCCTATAAGCCTGCTTGGGGGTGTATTGTGCTAGAATAACCCTGTTTTGACCTCAATTATGCCCTAAAACACGTGCTTTTGACCTAAAAATATGCCTCTGCGCACCTCTCAAAAACATAAAAAATGCCCTATGCATATCCCCCCCCCCCTATGCATAGCCCCCCCCCCCCTATGCATAGCCCCATATAGGACCTCTCAATTTTTGCATAGCCCCATGGGGCTATGCATAGGTAAATACGGTATACCATTCAATTCATCTTGACAAGGTCTACCTATTTCTTGCATTTCTTACTAACCACCTCCTCGCTCATACCTGATTCACATAGTCTAGTCAAATTCACATAGGCTCAATTCCACTCAAAAACAAAGAAATGTCCCGTGTAATTATGATGTATCTCGAAGTTCCACTAACGCATCTTGTCAACTCGAGCTCGGTTTATTTTTAAGGTCTCACACAGTAGTTCTCTGAGCCGTGGACTCCTAGACTACCAGCACATATAGACTACTGCGTGTATGCGTAGCAACAACTCTTACTCGTACAATCCAAATTCCAGTTGTTTTCATCCATCTTCTTCGTTTCAGTTCGCTGTTTCCGCTCCAGCCCGCGCGCCACACTCTGGTCGCTTGTTTGCGGTCGTCTATTTACATATGCATGGACAACTATATAAATGCGGTCCAGCTCTCTCCTGAGCCAATGAAAGCGAGTTCAGAGGAGATCAAGATACCGATGGATAGCTTGTTACACGATCTCTTTGACGCGCCATATAGCGCCTCTTGAAACGGTCTATTTGTAGCGCTATTCCTGATTGAAACGCTAACTTTTTCAAACAGGTTTTTTAATGATAACTTGGTGTAGAGGCAACGTAGAGAGGCGCCGTAGGTACTGATCGATTCCTCTCGTAAAGACGCGTTCAACGGTATGCCTGGTGTTGAAAAATACCCAGCGGTTCCTTCGGAACACCCAAATCGCAGGTTTTTATGGTGTTCTTTGGTGTGTCGTACTGCGCCGAATACAGGAGCTTTGGCGCTGCAGTTTGGTGTACATGTAGAGGAAGGGTTGTTCTTTATTTACATTATGACAGATCACTTTTATCTTGCGTACAACGGCTACGACGAAGCCTCAAAGTTGGCTCCGAAACTATCGTGTGAGACCTGAAAGAATTGCATTGCATGGTTATGCACATTGACAGACTCAATCTCCTCTCAAAAACATAAAAATGGTCCATGTAATGTCTCGAGGTTCCACTAGCACATCTCGTCAACTCGAGCTCGGTTTTTCAAAGATTTGTATGCATTTGTTATGCACATTCACATAAGGCTCTCAAAAACATAAAAATGCCCACGTAGGTATATCCCCTAATGTACGTAAAATGTATCTCAAGGTTCCGCTAGCACATCTCGTCAACTCGAGCTCAGTTTTTTAAAAGATTTGTATGCATGTATTTAAATCGACTGGGAACAATTTTTACATGCTTGTATCCTATATACTTCTCACATTTCAAGTAGACGTGGCAGGAACCAGTGGAGAAGTGCTCCTAAGGAGCACGAAAGAAGTGAGCGAGAGGCTCACTAGCCTGCAGATGCTTATGGGGTTGACGGCGCAGAAACCAGAAGGTTCCAACCGCCCATATCGCTGCTGAAACTTGCTACCCCTCCAAGTTGACAGCCTCTCGCACAATCTGCTGCCGTCCGAATGGTGCGGGCATACTTTTGCCCATTCCCAATCATGGCAAACAAAACTCTTCAATGACCTTTGTTGCCTCTCGCCTGCTTCTGTATGCCTGATCGCATGCAAAACGCAGGATCAAAACCATAATATTATAATATGTGTATGTAAACATGTACATGCTGGTACATAATATGGTGCAACAAAAATCCTTGAGCATAGTTCAAAGACAAAAAATGTGATGTTTCCTCAAAAGTAGAACATACATACACTTACTTACATACCAGTAAAGATTTCATGTCTTATCGCTTTTCCTGTTTATCCTGAACAACAGCAAGTGATTACTTCTGATTCCAAAGCCGATATTTTGAATGAGAAAATCGAACCCAGGTGGACCTCTCACCTTCTATTTGGCAAGAAACGTGTGATACGGCTGGTCATATTGGAAGCCATTATTGAATGGGTATGTACTACATGCGAATGCACATGCGAGAAAGAATATACAATACATATGCACATATTTATTCATAACACTGCATGGATCAGGCATGTACAGAAGCAGGCGAGAGGCAACAAAGGTCATTGAAGAGTTTTGTTTGCCATGATTGGGAATGGGCAAAAGTATGCCCGCACCATTCGGACGGCAGCAGATTGTGCGAGAGGCTGTCAACTTGGAGGGGTAGCAAGTTTCAGCAGCGATGGGCGGTTGGAACCTTCTGGTTTCTGCGCCGTCAACCCCATAAGCATCTGCAGGCTAGTGAGCCTCTCGCTCACTTCTTTCGTGCTCCTTAGGAGCACTTCTCCACTGGTTGAATATTGTTTCATGAGCACAAATGTGCAGAGATGTGGCTTATAGCCACAACAAGTGGATTAGCTTTTTACTTTACTTAGTGGCTTAGTGATAAGACTGTTAGGTTTGGTTAGATCTGCTACAGCAAAATATCTGTATGCAATACGCACCTGAAGAGGCGGGATCAGTTTGCAGAAGACCCATCCAAATTGCCAAGAATTCTTCAACGTGTAGAACGCGGCAACTGGTATATTGCTGAAGCAGAGAATAACTTCGGAGGCGCACAAGTTGTACAGGTAAATATTGGCGGAAAATTCGACTTTTCTCTTTGAACGACTCATGGACCAACAAACGCTGCCATTGCCAAGCAGGCACAACAAGAAGATGATGGCATAAACGGTGGCAACGAAGAACTGTACGCCAAAGTCTGACATCCAGCCTGAGTTGTCTCTGGCCAAGTATGTGCTCAGTGGATGGCACATAGTTGAGAGGTTGTGATCACCATCCATTGAAAGAAAATAGTGATAATTGATAACGAACGAAGGCGGAGTATCAGTTTATCAGATAATCTTGGCTTCCATAAAATATTGGCTGCTCAATTGAGGTGCCAACTGGATCGCGAAACCTGTAAGTGACACATGAACAAACATGACAGTGCGATATTGTGTGGGAGGAATATGCATTTTCTATTCAGGCATGACATACTGTAGGCTACTGATTATTGACTACGATATGTGATTACTGTGTTGATGTGGGTTGCAGAAGACAAACATAATAATATGTAATGAGCGAAGCTGAAAGAAGAGGACAGAGAGAATATTACTATTGGACCGACCTCATAATAAGTTTTTTATCCGGCAAACAAACTTCTCCTGCTAAATTGCAACTTTTTAGATATGAAAAATAAGTTTTTTATCCGGAAACAAACTTCGCCTGCTAAATTGCCGGAAATTCATTTCCAAAAAAGGCCGGATATTTTTGTAACCAAGCCCCTTGTTGAAGGCGACGGCCAATCTGGGAATCTACAGTACAGACAGACAGATACACACGATTAAAAGGGGAAGAATACTATACGAACAGGATGCATTTTACGCTCCGCATAATACTACTACTTGATAGCAGGAAAAGAGAAAAAACTGCTGCTGTACCTACGTGCCTTATGTACCCCCTGCTATTTACGCTTTGTAGTGTTATGTACAGATGCGGAGGAACCAGCAATACTGCCTTCATGTGACATGGCAGTTGAAAAAAACAGGTGAAGCGGCATTAACCTACCACGACAAAAAATTTCTTCAAAATTTCTCCAAATTTCTTCAAAATTTCTCCGGAGAAAATAAAAACAAGGGCTTGCAGTAAAAGGACTATCCGCTATGAAGAAAAACCCGTAAACGAAGATGCCGACAAATTATGCAGCACTTAGCTCGGCGATAGCGAAACAGGGTGAAGCCGTGGGTCGGGGGTCCCATACAAACAAATACTCGAAATCGATCAGAGATTTTCGGGACAAAAAAATTTTTCCAAAAATGACGTCATTTTCCAGAGAACCAGGCCGTTTTTGGCCGAAGAGGCCAAAAAAGGGCAAATCCAGCATCTTCATGGGCCTATATCTCGACAACGACGTTGTGGCAGAAAGTTGCCGCCATAGTGAAACCTACCCGGAAGGATCCCCTCTTTCACCCCATGCCCACGGCCGGCCGCTAGTTAAGGCCTAACGCGTTTATGGAACCATATCTTTTCTTTATCAAAAAATTCACCAACCTTAAATTTATTTTTCCTTTGATATCAGACCACCATTAGATGCGCCTGATCGAGCTGATTCCGAATATGCCACTGGTGTCTACAAAATTTGCATTATTTAGGGAGTTATGGGCCTCCAAAGTGCCCCTACTTTCCAAAAAACGCGATTTTTATCGATTCTAAATCCATAAGGGGTTAACTGTTTAAACAACTTTTTCTGACCTAATTTTATGTGTAGAATCCGAATTTGAACTTAATTTTTCCATTTTCCCACATTTAAGGCCTCATTTTTGCCATTTTCTACTTTTTCAGACGTCAAATCGTGAAAATAAGGCCTTAAATGTGGGAAAATGAAAAAATCAAGTTCAGATTCGGATTCTACGCATAAAATTAGGCCAGAAAAAGTTGTTTAAACAGTTAACCCCTTATGAATTTTGAAACGCTAAAAATCGCGATTTTTGGAAAGTAGGGCCACTTTGGAGGCCCATAACTCCGAAAATAATGCAAATTTTGCAGACGCCAGTGGCATATTCGGAATCAGCTTGATCAGACGCATCTAATGGTGGTCTGATATCAAAGGAAAAATAAATTTAAGGTTGGTGAATTTTTTGATAAAGAAAAGATATGGTTCCATAAACGCGTTAGGCCTTAACTAGCGGCCGGCCGTGGGCATGGGGTGAAAGAGGGGATCCTTCCGGGTAGGTTTCACTATGGCGGCAACTTTCTGCCACAACGTCGTTGTCGAGATATAGGCCCATGCAGATGCTGGATTTGCCCTTTTTTGGCCTCTTCGGCCAAAAACGGCCTGGTTCTCTGGAAAATGACGTCATTTTTGGAAAAAATTTTTTGTCCCGAAAATCTCTGATCGATTTCGAGTTATTGTTTGTATGGGACCCCCGACCCACGGCTTCACCCTGTTTCGCTATCGCCGAGCTAAGTGCTGAATAATTTGTCGGCATCTTCGTTTACGGGTTTTTCTTCATAGCGGATAGTCCTTTTACTGCAAGCCCTTGATAAAAACATGAATAAATACCCACGTAGGCTACCTATATGTATACATACTACATACTATTTGTATACATACTATACATGTATGCATAATACTGTACCTATTTTCATAGGCACAAATATCGCAGGTTGAATGAATCCCTTCGAGTTCTAATTGACGCAAGCTCTGCGGACGAAAAATAAAAAAATTAATATGTCTTTGTATCTACTGTAGGTTTATACGTACTTACATGCATGCGTAACGTAGACATCGACATACGTATGTACGTAGAACACAGACGTAGGTACAGTACGTACGTACACAGACAGAGTGTACTATACAAAATACATGGGCTGCGAATGGAGCTGCGGCCATCAAACTCCCAGAGGAGTCGTACACCCCGAGTCATGTGGACGTGGACAGCTTGACGACGAAAAACCAAGGGTGTCTATGCGCCGCTTATACAAACAATGTACAGTATGTACGGAGCCCGCGTAGACAGTTGCAAAGAAGAGGACGAGACTTAGCACGATTCCAACTGTCGAAAGAAGGGGATTTCTTCCGCAACTGTCTGCGCGCGCGTACTTTGTACGCGGCGCATAGACACCCTTTGGTTTTTCGTCAAGCTGTCTACACGGACTCGGGGTGTACAACTACGACTTTTGTGGGAGTTTGAGGGGGCAGTACGAAACGAAGCAAAAATGCAGTGAACTTGGACTGAACGAATAAACAATTTTGTTCATTCATTACATTACTGTACATTACACAATATGTACGTGCATGCATACGTAGCTAGCTATGTGTAATTTTCTCCCGAATGAGCTCTAAAATTGAATGCAAATCAAGTCTGTTGGAAAATTACAATTACATATAGACAAGCACTGGAGTGCAAAGCATAAACAACACTGCATCATTTCAGATTCATTCAGCAATTCAGCATATACCTACTCCATGTAATTTATAGGAAAGGGAATAACATTAGGCAAAATGATAGACAGGAGAAGTTATTAGGCCGAATACTAAGGAAACCTTTCTGGTGTCAATAACAGTCGCTGACGTCGAGAAATCTGTACAGAGGCAAATACAATAGCCTACACCACACGTCACGGTACAGTGTTGTTTACGCCGAGTGCATTTCCCATTTCTGATTGGCGGTGTTGCCAAATTTCCACAGGATTACTTCTGCACCATCGTCAAAGCTGGACGCTTTGATATCCAGACAGAGATCGGGCGCGAGCGCGGATATCAAAACGTCGTCTTGCCATTTCCACAGCTGGTTCTTCGTAGCTGGATGATTCCGCGTCCACACGTGAAGATGCGCACCAGGCTCCGCTTTGCCCTCAGGAACGTCAATTACCTAGATACGTAAAAAAGGAACCGTACTGTAATGCCGCGTTACGTCCGTATATTCGTATGTATTGTCTGGCTGACCTAAGTTGGCAGTGTACATGTACAAGTCACTAGTCAAGCCCACGTGGGACGCTTTAGAGTTCTTGGTCAGCCTCAGCAGCGTATAGCGAGAACAGACAAGCGCTGGGCAGCGGTCAACAAGATCGATTTTCCTTCACTATGTACGTAACTACATAACTGCCAACTCAGGTCAGCCATACAATACATACGTCCCTAACGTCAATACAACATCCAGGACAGTAGGCTATTGTACATGGCCGTTTTCGGTGCCATGTACTCCAAGATGCCTAAATATGAACGTTACGAATTATGGACGTGTGGACGGTGTGGTGAACGACCACGGCTTAAATAAAATGACAAGGTGCAAAAGCCAATCTTATGTGTATGCATAAAGATAGCACGATTAGAAATAACATGCGCCATACTGGTTTTGATACCATGTTTGGGTCCAGCGCTGAAACTATCCAAAAATATTCTCCTCCCGCAGGTTCCGCTGTCCAAATTTGGTTCGTCGATCTGGGATTGTTCTGGGTGTACATGATGATCTTAGTCCCGGATTTCGCTTTTCCTTCCTTGATATCCACAACTTTCCCATGCATTTTACTTCGCAGGACGGCTGGAAAAAAACCGGAAACAAGTATTGTGGCAAACGGTGGGTAATGTAAACGGTGGGTATGAGTTTAGTAAGGTAATGATCGCAATCTTACACATAGTCTTTTCTTAACAGATTCGTTTCTCCTGATGAAAAAGGGTGGAAAAATTAGGCTAATAGTGGTGGAAGTTTATTGAATTCAGTGTCTGAAATTAAAACACATTGAATAATCGACCCAGCTTAGCTATAGCACAGGTGCAGTTGGTATGTCATTTTGGTCTGTCGGTTCGGTGTTTTGTCTTGGCGTCTTGCGTGCCGTTGCACCAGTCATATACAGCAAAGCTACTGCTTCGCGCACTCACATTCAAAATAAACCATTGACACATAAAGGCTTTTGTGTTCGAATATTACTTCAGTTTGCACAACAATTCTAGTTTTTCTACTATGACGTGCATATTACATACTTACATACACTACAGCCTTCAGTAAAGAAAACACATCACATTCTCATTGTACATACAAATCGTGGCATAGAGATAAATGTCAGACTCAGTGTCAGAGGGTGGGACGTGGGAGTACGTATGTACGTACTATAGTCTGTCCAGTTGGAGTTGGCAGTTGGACTTGCATGCCGTCCCGCTACTGTCTTCTCAGCTGCGCACAGCACACCGACGACCGGAGCACCAATATGCCATGTGCTCCTGAAATTTATATACTAAACTATATAGGAGTTCGTGAAAAGGTTATGGCGATCGCAAAACGAGAGACGCAAAACTCAAAAGTGGAACTGCCAACTCTACTGGCCAGACTTTTTTTATAGTACTACATACGTACTCTGTCGTTGTCTTCACAGCACAAGACATTGTTGTGCAGCGCTGGAAAGGGTTTTTATTTGGATGGAAAGTATAGCTACATACAGTTGTACCTATTTTACGTAACCTAACATGTCAAAGCTTTCGTGAATTGAATACGATCAGGGACTTAACTTTGGAAATAGGCCTATGTATCATTGGAATGAAACTTTGTAACTTTGGAAATGTAATTTTTAGTAAATGTAATCTTAATTATAAATTTTTATTTTGTTTAAGTACGTAAGTAAAAGTAATTTCTGTGGTACATTCCTAGAACATAACTATCCAATCCACAGAGCCCATAGCTGAAGCCAAACCCAAAGCACATATCGGCATCAAATTTCAAAACAATGTGGAAGTATGGAATAACGAGCGACTGCAAATTTTCTAATCTGAAGCATCAGCTCCACTGTTAAGCCAGTGTACCGTAGTACATGTACGGGAAAGTAAAGTGTACGTACACTAATGTACTGTAGCTGACGGAAGCTTCATGCTTGACTCATTGTTTCGTATTGCAAAATGAAAGTCAAATTCACATTGGTGGTGGTTCTGATGGTGCTACTGCTGATTGCATATGCTTCATCCGTCAAGCAATTCGGTATCAATAGCATTTGCAGCATGCGCAATGTGAAAACGTAGCCTTGGCCTACAGAATAAGAATACATAGGTAACTGTCGACCTACCGTATTTACCTGTGCATAGCCCCCCCCCCCCTATGCATAGCCCCCCCCTATGCATAGCCCCATATTGGCAAAACATAAAAAATGACCCATGCATAGCCCCCCCTATGCATAGCCCCATATGTACTGTACAGTACTGCACAGTACCTGAACTTACCTACATAAGCTGGTCATAAGGTACCCATAGCTACTCCCACACCAAGCTAAGATACCTATAAGCCTGCTTGGGGGTGTATTGTACTAGAATAACCCTGTTTTGACCTCAATTATGCCCTAAAACACGTGCTTTTGACGTAAAAAGTATGCCTCTGCGCACCTCTGAAAAACATAACAAATGTCCCATGCATAGCCCCCCCCTATGCATAGCCCCCCCCCTATGCATAGCCCCATATAGGACCTCTCAATTTTTGCATAGCCCCATGGGGCTATGCACAGGTAAATACGGTATTTGGTTACTCGTGCGTCGTACTTTCTTTACTAGCTTTCGAACATTGCTCTGCGCTGGGAACATGTCCAGCGGAGTTGTGTGACGAGTACGAAAGTGTGGAAGCAGGGGAAGACTGCATCAGTTGCGCGAAAAATTACTGCCATCAGATAAACCAGGACGATCAAAATTTGATCTCCGAAGCTGTGGATTTGACAGAAGCCAGAAGTGGATGTGACGAGTGGAAAGAACTGGGTGCAAAAAAGGCTTGGGCCCCCGACAAGTGGTGCAAGGTACCGTACAGTTACATAAAGGAATAAGAAAGAAAATCAATAATGTGTCCTTGTTTTTAATGTGGATTTTCTTTGTGAGCAGGACGGACACAAGAACAAGATAGTGGAAGACTTTGTCGCCGCCAACCAAGGTGGTCAAGTGGCGCATTACTGGACCACCTGCTATGAGCAACTGGTCGCGAAATGCAACGAATAAAGATATTGGAAGGGCGATAGGCGAATAGCAAAAGGCGCAACAAATTTTTACCCCTAATTTGGCGAAAGGGATGCTATTGTACCGTATTTACCTGTGCATAGCCCCCCTTATGCATAGCCCCCCTGCATAGCCCCATATTGGCAAAACATAAAAAATGACCCATGCATAGCCCCCCCCCCCCCCTATGCATAGCCCCATATGTACTGTACAGTACCTGAAGCTGCCTATATAAGCTGGTCAAAAGCTTCCCACACCAAGCTAGGTGCCTATAAGCCTGCTTGGGGTGTATTGTACTAGAATAACCCTGGTTTGACCTCAATTATGCCGTAAATCACGTGCTGTTTACCTAAAAAATATGCCTCTACGCACCCCTCAAAAACATAAAAAATGTCCCATGCATAGCCCCCCCCCCCTATGCATAGCCCCCCTATGCATAGCCCCATATAGGACCTCTCAATTTTTGCATGGGGCTATGCACAGGTAAATACGGTATTCAATTCTGTCATTCACTTATACCGGAGAAAGTGCCTTTGAGTAAGAGCAGTGACTTGTATCGAACAGTCTAAGTCTACATTAGTAAATCACATAAAAATTACACCTGTACACTACACTTGTACAGAAGGTTGACTTTGTCCTCCTGGAAAATATACGCCCCAAAAGGTTGCGACCTGCTGTGCAAATGAAAAGCGCATACTGTACGTGTGTGTGTACGCATGTATATGAGTGTACGTACTGTCCTGTGTATATTATACGTTCGGAGAAAAACGACAATACTGCTCCGATGTCGACGCAGAGAACTTCAGTACTGCACATCGAAATTCTAAGTCCCTGTGCAGTAGTGCAATCATGGTCATCATGCCACTTTTGCGCTCCATGGCTCTGTGCTTCTTCTCCGTATGGCCGTGGTCAGCTGACGCAGCATTTCGCATGCGGTGTTGCAAACCAGTAGTGGTAAGCCATGAAATACGGTACATCGCCATTTTTGCAGTGAGAAAGTTTCACATGATCCATAAAGCTGATCATGAAAGGCGACAAACGGCAGCTTTTCTCGGGGCATGCTTTTCATTAGAAAAACCATGCTGATGAAGATGAACTTCTCGGAGGGTAGAAGTATCGAGTATCGACAAATTGTTCTGTCCGTTAGGCGGCAGCCGAAAATATTGCTGAAGCAGTGTCTTGTGCGTTGCCCACAATAGGCTTCTCTAATCTCAAGGAAAACGTGTATCTTTTTTTCAGAGAAACCGCTGCTGCAATCGCGGAGGCGACCTTTTCGCGTCGCCACCAATTCAACCACTACTGCCTCCAGCACCCCCGCAAATACAGCTTCCGCTCCCAACGATTGCCGCATCTCCTCTACCCAGAGGAAGGGTAAGAATGTTCCTCATTCCAAGGCCCGATCTTCGGCCTCCATCTCTCCCTCCGCTTCCCCCTAGACTTCCGGTGCTACCGTCACTCAGTGCGCTTCCTGATGCTGTACCTCAGCCGACGACCTACGGTAGTCGCATGCTTGGAATGGAAAACACAGTCGACACCACTGCAGAAAATGATCACTATGTTTCGACAACAACGATAACAACACCGTTGCCATACTATTATACATCGCGAGGATCGTTTGAATATGACTACGACTACGAAAATCGAGAAGCGCGCCCTCAACCTGTGATGACCAGAAATTCTGGCAGCGGTAAAATCGACTCCTTGCCTCCGTTGCTGCCCTTTCCTGATCCCCCACTATTTCCTGCCCCTTCACCGCAGGGAACTGACGGTAATGTTATTCCGCCGGATCCATTTGGAGTCGTGGCGGAGCAACGGATTCCACAATCCAGTGATGGCCACTGGCCCAGAGCTGTGGCTCCAGCGCCACCTCAAGACCCATTTGGATTTGATACAGAGCAGAACAAGCCTGGTAGGGTACTGTGGGGAATAACCAAACGAAGAAAATTGAGAGACCATATTAGGCTGGATCGGGTAGTGTTCTCTGTCTGGACTGGGGTGAGTTGAATACTCATTTTGGTCACCTAAAGTAGCCAGTTAGATAGATAGATACATACCAAAAAAGCGAAAGCTGCAGCTGCATTGATGTTGTTGGTATTTCCCCTATCCCACAGTTCCCTACTTCTGCTCGAGCAACAGGTGAGGACAGTGAAGGTGCAAGAGATCATCACCAGCCCAATACTGATGGTAATGACGCCATTCGAATACCTATTCGCGATTTGATGGCACTCATACATCCGTTCAATGAGCGACAAGGTTTCGGCAAGATTGAGCCAAGTGTATTTGGGCCGCCAAAAAGTGATGTTCATGATGATGATGAGACTGATGAAGAAAAGGGAGTAGAAGAAAACGCAGGAAATGACGGTACAGCTGCGTCTACGCAAGAGGAAGGAAGGGATGATGTGGTGGTGCCTCCAGGTTTGCCGTTCATCACCGCGCCACTTCCAGCTGACATTGACGCCATGTTGGCCACTCGCGAGCGCAAGCGCAATCCTAGCGCGTTCGAACGAGCCTTTCAACTATCCGCAACCCCGCCTCAGCAAACGACAATGGAAGCAGAGGAGTATCGGCACGTTGTGCTGAAATTCTTTCGATGATCGTCGATCGATCGATTTTTAGAAGTGGAATGAGCTATTTTCCTGCTTGCACTCTTTGTATAGAGTAAAATTGCCATTCGTCGAATAAAACGTTGTAAAGCTATGTCGGAAATTTTAATGAACAATAAACACAGCGTCAGCATTACTGATTTGGCGGATAAAAAATTTCGCGGATAAATGCTAAAGAACCTGCAAGCAAATAGATAGAAGTAGTGCTGTGCTAGTTGAATACCGGAAGGATCTGTATGGTAACAAAAAATGGCATCGCCTCACGAAGATCGGAAGTTGGAATTAGAGCGAAAGAAGCAAAAGCTAGCGGAAATTCGAGAGCAGAAGAAACGGCGAGAGGAAGAAAAACGCTCAAAACTCCAACCAAGCACCAGCGATGCATGTAAGTAAGATTCTGCCTTTCGTTAACTTGACAGCAGTAGGTGTGTGTCAAATCCTGACGGATCTGAAAGTGCATTACCCTTACCTGTAATTTTATTGTCATTCTTTGTTTTTTCTCCTCACGGATTGGTTGTTTGTAGTAACGGGTAGATATCCCTTTTCCCACATGATCACGTCATCAATGGAGGTGTGTAGTGTGTAACGATTATTGATGACCCGTGATCATGTGAAAACTCAGGGTTATCTACGTCGGTAAATACGGTATCCATCCACCATATGCAGTAAGGCGATTAGGTTGGTCGATGGCGACCCCGCGGCATTTAGTGAAAGTTTGGATCGGTGCCTGTGAGGTCGTCGACGTCATTTGTTGTCATTTCTTCTTTTCACTCGTTCCTTTGACGCTTCCAGATGATTGAACAAGGTCGACGACCCCGCAGACACCGATCCAAACTTTCACTAAATACCGCGGGGTCGCCATCGACCAACCCAATCGCCTTACTGCATATGGTGGTGGATACCCTGCCCCACGCCCCCTACTGTCCAATTTTACCCCACACACAGTACCCCACTATTTTACGTTTTGTTCGTTCATTCGTATTCTTTCAGCGCCAGTGGCAACCAGTGACGCAGAGATGGAGAAAATTCTGTCGGAAGTTGGCATATCCGCTCAGACGCCGGCCATTTCCGTCATTTCCCCCTCTCCCACGAGCGGCTATAAAACGGCGAACAGTGAAACATCAACTGGGCAGGTTGAGCAGTCGCGATCCTCACCGCTCGCAGCTGCGAGTCCGATACGCAAGGCGCTGTTTACTACCACAGCCAAGTTGGAAGCATGCAGCAAATCCGAAACCATTCAAGTCAACATACAGCCGAGAGAACGCGTAAGTTGCCTCATCAAAGTTTATCAGCACAGTACACGTGTGCACAAATCGTTTTTGTGGGGTAAAATGGGGCAAATTCGAACTTTCTGGAAGATTTGTGCCAAATCAAGGCGTATTACTGGGGTAAAACCTCTCAGTACACCCCACTCACTTTACCCCACTTTTTGACCCACAGTTTGAACTTTTGGTGTTTTACTTAGTACGGTGCTGCTATATGCGAATCGTTAACTTTCACGCATACGGACCACTTGCGCTAAGAATTATGGACGGTCGTGAACTTACCCCTAGGCTGTATTACACTTATTCAGTGCATTTTCGATCGGTAAAAGGGAAGGAAAAACTTAGCGCAAGTGGTACGTACGTCTGCGTGGCGTATTCTTTCTGTGTTCAGGTTGTAGTACACTTTTTCAGTGCATTTTCGATCCGTAAAGGGTAACGGAAAAGATGCGCTGAAAAAAGTGTAATAGGATACCGCCCATAATCCTTAGCGCAACTGGTGCATACGCCTGCGTAACGTGTTCTGTCTGTGTTCAGGTCGCTTACTCTAAGACGACGCAAACGGACGACGCGGAGGCTGCGCAGCTGGCTTTCCGCGAGTTTCACACCGCCTCCAACGAGTATTTCGAGGACAGTCCGCTCGGAACCACCACCAACGCCTCCTCCGCCGCTGGCACTCCCGGCACCGAACAGGCACCGACGGTAGTAGGCGCTAATATAGTCCAATGCATGGACCGCTTCAAAGCGTGGACCTCTTCAGTTTCAGTACGGGATTTTCAATCGGTCCAACCGAATTCAAGATGTCGCTGCCAGAATTATGGACTGCTGTAACATATTTGGACCACATGAAAAACTCGTACTAAAATTCAAGAGGTCCGTGTGTTGAAGCGGTCCATGCATCGGACTCTATCAGCGCCTACTAGATTTCGACCCCACTCTGTCGCCGCGACGCCAGCTGGCCAGTCTGCTCCCGCACATTTCCCTTGTCAAACCCCCCGTCGAGGTATTTTAGCTTGGAGCGGGGTAGCTGGGGGCAATTTCCGCCGCCTTCTCTGTGGCGGTTTTACCCATAAGGAAAGGTTGCTGTTGGTTGTCGTGGCTAGGAACGAAGAAATGAAAATGGAGACAGAAGTAGGGTGCTGGGGGGTAAACCCGGCCATGGGGAAAATCCGGCTACCTAAGCTCCTTTGAAGTTGGTGTTTAGGTAAATGATGAACCTATAATAGCTCGTTTGAAAGAGGGGAGTTCGAGGAATCGATTGATGTAGTATTTGCTTGTCTCAATATTGGTTCATTGATTGACTTTGATGGCCGGTTTTTCCCATGACCGGGTTTACCCCATGTACCCTATCTCGGGATGTTTACGTTTTTCAGAACCATGTTTTGAATTGTGGGGTAAAATCGACACAGGGTGGGGATGGATTTATCCCACGGGTAGCCTGCATAGAGAGCATTGGTTTGCACGAGCTGCAAGGAATGCAGGACAGAACACGTGATCAAACGACACTCTTTTTCTCTTTCACTTCTCTTCGTTTGCTCGCTCACCTTTCTTTTCTTTGGTTTGGGCCAATTTGGTGCGGTTTTTCCAACTGGCAAGTTGCCAATATTTTCACTCCCTTTGTTATGTGCGAGGATCGGTTTGATTGGTTGGTTGGCCTGTGATGTCTTTTCTATTCCTTTTTTCTTTTTCTGTGCTTTCTAGTACGGTCAGGAATATATAAACATTAGAATATATATACCCACTGTCTAATGTTTATACATTCCTGGTACGGTAGCCTGTGAGTTGGTTTGTCCAAGAGAATGTGAAGATATAGAAACGTACGTACGTATAAATAGGTATGGGGTATTTACGTATCTGTGTAATTTGGTGCTACTTGTACGTGAAACACGAATTCGCTCATTATCTGCGGCATTCTCTTGGTTGGCTGATGTACGGGTACAACATGGCAACCGTATTCACTATGTGCGTTTAGAGTTTGGATGGTCAGATCTCTACGCGACCATCAATAATTCTGAACGCTTGTAGCGAATGCTCACACGGTAACTGCTCTATCCACCATATGCAGTGTAGGGCAATTGGGTTAGTCGATGGCGACCCCGCGGCATTTAGTGAAATTTGGATCGGTGGTCGGGGATCTTTCGGCATACCGCGCCAAGGCGTGATTATTGTCAACAAGACGCCCAACAGTTATCGGTTTCTTGACAACAAATATATGGGGATTGTCGATTTGTTGTTTGTAACAAGGAGCTATAAGTAGAGGAGGCGACACTCGACCAGATTCTGGGCGTTGGGAGTGTCCGCGCCTAGCGAGGTTTCACCCTCTCTTCTTCAGGCATCCGTGGCATTCCAAATGGACAGAATCCAGCCAAGGTACAATAATACGTATACCTCAACTTTCTTCGATCTTTTCAATGGCGGGGTCGGTGTTAACCCATTCCCAACTGGTATGGCCAAAAATGGCCATTTTTCAGCTTTTTGACAAAAGTAGAGTATCTTGCTGGCCTCAGTGCAATCCGCACAGAGCCAGCCAAGTGCTGCCCTTCTCAAATTCCACCACCAAGGGTCCAAAGTTTCTGGTGGTGGTGTTAACTCCTTCCCCACCACACTGGTAACCTGAGAAATCGATGAAACACCACTGTTTTACATGCATTTCTACCAAGTATCCTACCCTAGAGCAGTCAAGCAGACAAAATTAGAGTACCCTACCCTAGTTTTATGCGTAGATTTCAAAAATGAATGTGGTTTTTCCATTTTCCCACGTTTAAGACCTGATAACCCCGATTTTCATGTGTTTGCAGATGGAAAAGTGCACTAAAAGCAAACATTTGAAAAACCAGGCACCCTGGCCTAATTTTATGTGTAGATTTCAAAAATGACCTTAATTTTTACATTCTTCCACTTTTAAGGCCCAATATACCCGTTTTTTACTCGATTTATCATAAAAATGGCATAAAAAGAGGCTACTTAGGCCTTAAAAGTGGAAGACTGTAAAAGTTAAGGTCATTTTTGAAATCTACGCATAAAATTAGACCAGGGTGCCTGGTTTTTCAAATGTTTGCTTTTAGTGCACTTTTCCATCTGCAAACACATGAAAATCGGGGTTATCAGGTCTTAAACGTGGGAAAATGGAAAAACCACATTCATTTTTGAAATCTACGCATAAAACTAGGGTAGGGTACTCTAATTTTGTCTGCTTGACTGCTCTAGGGTAGGATACTTGGTAGAAATGCATGTAAAACCGTGGTTTTTCATCGATTTCTCAGGTTACCAGTATGGTGGGGAAGGAGTTAACACCACCACCAGAAACTTTGGACCCTTGGTGGTGGAATTTGAGAAGGGCAGCACTTGGCTGGCTCTGTGCGGATTGCACTGAGGCCAGCAAGATACCCTACTTTTGCCAAAAAGCTGAAAAATGGCCATTTTTGGCCATACCAGTTGGGAATGGGTTAACACCGACCCCGCCATTGAAAAGATTGAAGAAAGTTGAGGTATACGTATTATTGTACCTTGGCTGGATTCTGTCCATTTGGAGTGCCACGGATGCCTGAAGAAGAGAGGGTGAAACCTCGCTAGGCGCGGACACTCCCAACGCCCAGAATCTGGTGGAGTGTCGCCTCCTCTACTTATAGCTCCTTGTTTGTAACAAGCTGACAACAAACCAAAAATCGTTAATAAACTAACAGCAGTTGGACGACTTGTTGACAACAATGACGCCCTTGTGCGGTATGTGTTAATGGTTTAAAGCTGATTTCACAGGTGGAAGAACGTGACAATGCCCTGGGCGATGCTACGGAGTTGAGCGAAGAAGAAAAGACGAGGATGCTATCCTCTGAGAACTTTCTCACATTCTTCCAACGGGCTTCCAAGGTCATCGAACGCGCTCTAACGGAAGAAGTAAGGGTTCGTTTCGTTTTATGCACTGAACATACACATACATGCAGACCTATCACAATTACACTGGTTTATGGATTGGATGGAGAAACGATTACAGTTGAGCGGGTTAGCTTAGCACATGCCGCGACAAGGCGTCATTGTTTGTTGACAACAAGTCGCTCAGCTGTTGTCGGTTTGTTGACGAATAATATATGGGTGTTGTCGGTTTGAAATCGGCAACAAACCGACAACAAAACGACAACAAACGGAGAACACCCACATAGTATTCGTCAACAAACGAACAACAAACCGACAACAGCTGAGCAACTTGTCAACAATAGCGCCTTGTCGCGGTATGTGTTAGTTCGGGCCACCACTTACCGTTCTTAAGAAACGTTTTCTGTAGCGGTTGCATAGTACGTGGAAGGGGGGTACTTTTTGTAAATCGAGATAATATGCCTATCGGATTCCCCATCAAAAACTACATATGTAGATGAAGTTTTAGGAAAAAATTTGTTCAGGCATCATCGAGATATTGATGGGTAAAGGTGGGCAGGTCGCATTTTTGCCGTTTTTCAACGTTTTTAGCCATATTTCAGCAACCGCAGGGCTTAGAGGGCTACAATTTGGTACGCACATACATCCCATAGGGACCCAAGTCTGGACCAATTTTGAGCCCAATCGGCCACCTGTGTGGCGAGATATAGCGTCACAAAGTGCATTTCTGTATATTTTGCACCTGTTGCAAATTTAGTTTTTTGAATACCACGGCGCGAATACATGCCCTGCACGGGGTAAAATTTTGACAGCAAGTAGAGAAGGGTTAGGCCTAAAAACTTTAGTACTACCGCAAAAAATCTCTATAATTGGAATTGGGACTACAGTCCTCTCGAATAGTGAAAAATACAGCAAAAATTTTCCCGCCTTTTTTATTTTTCAAGATAAATGAGCAATACCACTGAAATTTTTTCCTCGTAAGTAGCCTATCTTATGTAGAATTTGATGTAGATTTCAAAAATAAAATTGTTTTTCCCAAAAAATTTAACCCCTAGCATATAATTTTGCAAAAATAGTATTTTATTGACAATTGAGGCTAAGGGTTAAATTTTTTGGAAAAAACAATTTTATTTTTGAAATCTACATCAAATTCTACATAAGATAGGCTACTTACGAGGAAAAAGTTTCAGTGGTATTGCTCATTTATCTTGAAAAATAAAAAAGGCGGGAAAATTTTTGCTGTATTTTTCACTATTCGAGAGGACTGTAGTCCCAATTCCAATTATAGAGATTTTTTGCGGTAGTACTAAAGTTTTTAGGCCTAACCCTTCTCTACTTGCTGTCAAAATTTTACTCCGTGCAGGGCATGTATTCGCGCCGTGGTATTCAAAAAACTAAATTTGCAACAGGTGCAAAATATACAGAAATGCACTTTGCGACGCTATATCTCGCCACACAGGTGGCCGATTGGGCTCAAAATTGGTCCAGACTTGGGTCCCTAGGGGATGTATGTGTGTACCAAATTGTAGCCCTCTAAGCCCTTCGGTTGCTGAAATATGGCTAAAAACGTTGAAAAACGGCAAAAATGCGACCTGCCCACCTTTACCCATGAATATCTCGATGATGCCTGAAAAAATTTTTTCCTAAAACTTCATCAACATATGCAGTTTTTGATGGGGAATCCGATAGGCATATTATCTCGATTCACAAAAAGTACCCCCCTTCCGCCTATACTACAGGCTACTCTCAATCCTTACAGAAAACGTCTCTTAATTCCCTGTGTGAGCCACCGCTTGCCGTTCTTAATTCCCTGTGTGAATTCTGTTTAAGTTTGGACAGCAAGTTCACAGGAGCTTTAGGTGGCCATGGTTACCCCATGATAGTACCCTACAAGCGGGATATAATAAATTGCACATTAGCTGTCTCGATGCACGTACCGTTCTTAGTTGCCTGTATCATGAATCCCTTCTCTGTGTCTCAGGTGGACATCTTCGTGGACTACTCGCGCGACGCGACGGACGCGGAGGCGGAGCGCGCGGCGCAGTTGCGGAGCGGCGCCCAGGTGTCGCTTCTGCGCCGTTTTTGCGACGAGAAATGGTCTGCGGGGCGCTGCGTGTCCAGTCTCGACTACTCGCCGCAGCACCCGGAGCTCCTGCTGGCGTCCTACCAGGACAACGAGGCCGCTCCGCACGAACCAGCCGGCACCCTCCTCGTCTGGAACGCCAAGTTCAAGAAGGATACGCCAGAGTGAGTGTGCGTAGAGGGGGTGGAGGAAAGAATTCAGAATTAACACATACTCCGAAGAGGCGTTCATTGTTGGCAACAAGTCGTTCAGCTGTTGTCGATTTGTTGTCGTTTTGTTGTCCGTTCGTCAACAAACCGACAACAAACGAACTACAAACCGACAATACCCATATGTAAACGGACAACAATTTGTTGCCAACAATGACGCCAGGTCGCGGTATGTGTTTTAAGACTGTACGTGCAAGATGTTGAGCAAGCACTTATGCTTCAGGATCGTACATAGCCAGGAGATCCACTTGCAGTACGAGGTACGAGGTACGACACAACTGATCAAATATTTTATGCATCTCTTGCACTACTGTCTCAACATCTTGTTCAACATGTGTTCAGCATCTTGTACCTGCTGTCTTGTATGTACACCCATGATGATGGTTGTCTATATGCGACCATGTAGCGTGAAGTGCGGCATCGAACGCAAATGGCATCCGGGCTTTTGTTTCTTCTCAGATACGTGTTCTACGCGCCGAGTCGTCTGACGTCCGCGGCGTTCGCGCGCTTTCACCCCAACTTGATCCTGGGCGGCAGTTACTCCGGCCAGATCTACCTCTGGGACAATCGCAAGAGCAAGAAGACGCCCGTTCAGCGCAGTCCTCTCTCCACCGCGGCTCATACGCATCCCATCTTCAGTCTGAAAGGTTTGAGTCGGTACTATTTTAACTCCCTCTATAATCTTGGATGGTCGCCTGGTCGCATTATTCGCTCGGGGCCACCCTGTGGACTTGGCCGCCCATATTCATAAGATGGCTGCGGCCAGAAAACTGACCATAGCCAGGGTGGCGATTATGGAGGGGGCTAAGAGTGCTTCTTTATGCCCTGCTTATTCGCCTTGCTCCATAAGAGCAGTTGTGGTTTCGACCTCCCCGCCGATAATTTGAGCTGTAGTTATCACACGTGTGATAATTGCAGCTCAAAATTGGCTTACTTTGCGTAAAAAATTGCTTTGGCGTGCTTTGCGTGTGTGTGACAACTACAGCTCAATTCGGCGGGGAGGTCGAAACGACAGCTCTGCTCTTATGGAGCAAGGCGAATACAGCCTTTTGCTTGCAGTGGTGGGTACGCAGAACGCTCACAATTTGGTCTCTGTCTCAACCGACGGCAAGCTATGCACTTGGAGTTTGGATATGCTAGCACAGCCACAGGAAACGTTGGAACTTAGCTGGAAGCAGAATAAGCAAGTAGGCCTACCTAATAACTGAAAAGAAACAGCTTTTTCCATGCGATCGCCTCAATATGAGTGCTTACTACGAAGGTCGGTATTCTCGCTCTTTTTGTGTGTTGCAGGTGAACGCGACGTGTCTCTCGTTTCCTGTGAACGACGTGAATAACTTCCTGGTGGGTAGCGAAGACGGAAACGTGTACGCCGGATGTCGACACGGAGCCAAAGCTGGTGCCACGGAAGCATACGAAGGTAACGAGCATGTACGTAATAACCGGTTGAAACCCCGACTATGGGCCACCTGGAATAAAGGGGCTATGCATGCACAGTAGGGTACTGTGTGGAAAATCCGGCCACCTAAGCTCCTTTGAACTTTCTGTTTCGTGAACCAGATAGTAGCCTACTCATTTGAAAGAGGAGAGTTCAAGGAATCGATTGGTATAATATTTGTCTCAATCGATCCATTGGTTGCTGAGACCCTGAAACGTACTGTAGGTGGCCGGATTCTCCCATGGCCGGGTTTACCCCCATAAAACCCTAATTTGGTTGTAAATATTACTGTGGTGTGTTCAGGCCATTTTGGTCCAGTGGTGGGCTTGGATTACCATCAGGCGCAGGGAGGCGTGGACTTCTCTAATCTCTTCCTCTCATCTTCATTCGATTGGTCCGTGCGTCTATGGTCTGCAAAGGTACGTACTCACGTATGCCATTCGACTTGGTCACGTCAGAGTGTGCAGGAGAATGCTGACATGCTACGTAATAATTACGAATACGCACGGGATGTGATGTAGGGTACTGTGGGGTAAACCCGGCCACCTACGCTGCTCTGAACTTTCCATTTCAGCAAACGATGAACACAGCAGCTCATTTGAATCGGGAGAGGTCAAGGAATCGATTGAAGTAAAAATTTGTTTCAATCGGTTCATTGGTTGCTAAGATATGCAGCCCTGAAACAGGTGGCCGGGTTTACCCCACAGTACCCTATCTTCTTCCTTTCTTTTCACCGCAGGAATCGCGTCCCCTTTGCTCCTTCGAGGACCACTCCGACTACGTGCTGGACTGCGCCTGGTCTCCCGTCCACCCGGCCCTGTTTGCCTGCGTGGACGGCAGGGGGCGCTTGGAACTGTGGAATCTGAACCAGGACACGGAACTCCCGGCGGCTGTGGCCCTTGTGGGCCAGGAGGAAGGCGGAGCACCGGTGGCGCTGAATAAGATCATGTGGCTTCCCTCTGGTAGGTGAGTTTTGGTGGAGAGGTAACACACGTTGTTGCTGTGGGGTAAAGGGGTAAGGTCTGACTGGGGTGAAATTACCCCAGTACTGGGGGTTAGAAGGTACCCCTCAGGGTGAAATTGCCCTTACTTCTTATCCTAACGAACCCCTCTCACTGGTAAAATTATTCCCGTACCGGTACCCCCTGATTTCTGGGTGGTCGCTAGGTGACTACGGTCTACGGGTAATGTCCAGTCGGAACATCAAAGTCACGAGTTGGTCCAGACTGCTCCCATAACACAGTAAATGAAATAGTACAGTACCTAGCTTTCCTGTGATACGTCTTCTCTCTGGGTGAACTCGTACCTTCGATGCTTCGAATGGTCGTGACCCTGGACCATCTCGCAATCTTTGTGTAAGGCAGTAGCACATATTTTATAGACCAATGCTGAATCGTTGCCATTCTGTGTGTATGTACTGTACATACACATTCAGTATGTGCTGCAGGTCATCAGCTGGTGGTGGGTGACGTGTGCGGGGGTTTGTGGCTGTACGAGGTGGCCGAGTCCCTGGCTAGTCCGAAGGGCGACGAGTGGACGCGCTTCGCCCGCACTCTCGCCGATATTCGTCAGTCGCGAGTGGAAGCGGAAGAGCTCAGCCTTGCCATGTCCCACGGTGTCACCCGATGATGAGTAGAGAAGAGAGCAACGTGAAGGAAGGAAGGATATACCTACTGTAGTAAACCATGAAATATATTCGAACGCATTTTATTTTGAACAATTGGAACAAAAAGTGTGTTCGAAAATGTGATGGTTCGAAGCAATACTGTAATGACTCGTGTATAACCCCCCTTCGTGTATAACCCCCCCCTCGTATATAACCCCCACAAACCGAAAATTGCACTTGTCACTAACGTCAATTGCACTCGTGTATAACCCCAGGGGGGTTATACACGAAGCATGCAAAAATCGGTAGAAATTGAAGGTTTTGCTAGCATGGAGAGATGTTTTTTAGCGTTTTCTAGCAAAAACAGAAGCTGTAATTGCCTTGTCAGGCAATTTTGAAGCATCTGCCATGTCATGAAGAGTACAAACAAGCCTAAATTACAAAGGCGGAAAAAATATTAGGCTCTAAACCCCACTTTTGATAAATGCACTCGTGTATAACCCCCTTCGTGTATAACCCCCTCTCGTATATAACCCCCCAAATTGGCCACTAATTTTTTGACACCCCCATGGGGTTATACACGAATCATTACAGTAGTATTGCTATTGTTTGCTATACAGCCTGAGTTGTGCGTTCGAAAATTAGAGTGTTTGAACCAAGCGACCCCCCCGCCTCTGTTCGAAATATTTGTGCGTTCGAAAATTTTGTGGTTTACAGTAACATGTGGTGCATACAAGGGAGATTATGGATAAGACAGTACGTGCGAGACTACGCTCGATAGATTTGATCAGTTGTCGTCGTACTAAAAGTGCATCTGGCTAGGATCCTGGAACAAGTTCTCAACATCTTGCATGTACTGTCTTTTCATGAATACCAACACCCAGCTTCCCTTCAGAGAATCTAAGGGAGATTATTTTAGTACTGAGCGTTTAGGCCATTTATACGATACGAATAGTGCGATGAACATTGCTTGCAATTCTGGGAACATAGCGGCAAAGGCAGAGAATTCCAATTTTTTCACGTTTGCACTATTTGTTTGATGTAACAGCTCCTTTCTGACTATTTTAGGGTTTTTTTGTTGGAATTTGTAGGGGAATGTTGCGAGGTATGTTGTTGCAGGTTTGTGCTTGCAGGGCTAAACGGTGGTTAAAATGTGCGATTTGTTTTTCTGCCAAGATTCTTTGTTTCTAAACTGCGTTTCTGTGTTCTGTGCACATGTAAGTTGAGGATGGCATTGTTTTGATGATTTTGTTGTGCTGATCATCATTTCCAGTGCTCATATGTTTCTGATGAGATGCTGCCGCCATGCTTCTTGAGCAGATATGTTTTCATTTCCTGGATTTTACTCATTTTCTGGCTTCCGTATGGTGGATGTATTACATATGCATCGAATGAACGCAATAATATCGAAAGATTTCTCATTCCATTTTCTTCTGCTGCAATTTAATTCGCGTTAGACCGAAGCATGGGTTGACCAGGACGGACGAACACTGCATGCAGTAGGCCTACATACACGAGTCTATACGTTCCTCGTTGGTCATTATGAGTTTTAGCAAGCAAGCAATATTGATTTTTTTTCGGAAGCTGGGGGTTGGTTGGTTTTAGTAGCCAATTCTTTGTGGCTGTTTTGAAATTGTGCATCATCAGTCTCCTTGCCACTACGGACTGATGTGAGTCACATTTACACTCGCATTCGTTTCCTCTGCTTTTAGAATACGCATTTATGAAGCATTGTGAGAGAGGAAATTTTGGCATAAAGTTTGATATTATTATTATTATAACGTAGTAATGCGTGTTGTGTTGCGCGGCTGCGTACCTGAATGGTCGACTTTGTTTCCGCAGTATTCGCCGGAGCAGGAGTCGCAGCCCTCTATCCCTACATATCTTCGGTAGCTTTGAAATACTATCTTCTCCTGGTATTTGTGATGGGCACATTGTACCTGGTGTACAAGATCAAGTGCTGGCAAAGAGTAAGACAAGTGCGCGTACATTGAATCCACGGGGATGTGTGGAGGTATGATCGGCGTGTTTATTGAAGGATCGCGAGTATCACGCGATGATGAGGCGACGAATGGAGCTGGAAATGCGACAGTTGGACATACAAACGTACAAAATTCAACTGGAAGTCATGCAACTGGAAAAGCAGCTCAGGCTTGAACACAGATTTCCGAGGGAACAATAGCTGCCGACAATCATATTGTGCCTGGAATATTTCTCTGCATTTTGTTGTCCAAGGTCCAGTGCTTCGTCACATCGTATTTTATTTATACTGGCGGTATCATCAATCAAGTTACTGTGCTTTTACAATGTACTGTACGTACAGCATTTAGTATAATATTATCTTGTGCTTTCAATCTCAGTGTGCATTTGGTTATTTTGACACATTCGTGGCGACGTACTCTATAAGATGACTCGAATGATGACCATGACCTCAAATCATAACAATACTAAACGTAGTATGCGATATAAAATAGGCGCTTCTATAGTTACGGTACTGCAGAGTGTCTCACAATAAACCGAACACTTTTCCGTGCTTTAACTCTGGAATCACACATTATATTTTCATGCGGTTTCTTGCATTTTGTAGCAAAGGCTTCAACTTAGATGTGTACAAATTTTCAGCTATTTGGTCCACATACTTCGGAAATTGCGACTGTTTGAATGTCGAAGCTCAAAATCGACTTTTTTCTTCAGTATGGAGAAAATTTCGGTCTTAATTTTTGAAGACACCCTGTTCCATGCGTTTGCTATGGTGATACAGAGGATAATGCATGTGATACATATTTCCCAGCATTTTGGGACCTTTTTTCTCATTACGAGACTAATTTTATCTAGACCCATGCACAAAAGACCCCTAAATCAGCTAACCAGTTAGGAAAACCCTCGTTTTTGACCGCCGTAGAAAAAAGGTGTTTAAGCACCTTCCATTGGGCCTACGAAGTTAAAATTTTGTACACATCTAAGTGGAAGCCTTGGCTACTAAATACAAAAAACTGCATGAAAATCTAACTTGTGGTTCCAGAGTTACGGAAAAGTGTTCGGTTTATTATGAGACACCCTGTAGTCAGGCCTACGTAGCAAAATCGCGAATCGAACCAGTACATACCATAACATGTTCATGTACCCTCCCTATCATTGCATTTTTTGATACGTCGACGTCGAGTGTTCTGTACATACAATACGAACGTACAGTGTACAAAAGGTTCTGCAGCTTCAGGACACAATATTGATGCCATTCGTGTTCTGCTGACTTCCCTGCCCCCAAGCTTTTGCCATAAGCGAGGTAGCCGCAACACTCGTTGACGAAGCTGCCATTGGAGTGGATGCAAACCCTGGAAATGTTGTGGATGATGCCGGGTTAAGGTAAGTAGTAGGATTTAGAGCAGCGGCCCCGTTAGTTGAAACAGCGGCGTCCATTGGTTTGCATTGGCTGAATGCGGAGCTGTGATTGGCAGCGACTGGAGCTGCAGTGTATGATCCATTGGAAGTGCTGGAGCTGACTGCAGCTGCTGCAGAATGTGGTTGCGGCGTCCAGTGATCGTTAATGGAGCTGGAGTTGCTGTTGGGGTAGTGGTTGGTGGTGGTAACGCGCTGAGCGTTGAAGCACTGCAGATGATTGAGGAGACGGGTGCGCAGGGAATCCTGGACGCCGAATCCTTGTTCCGTCAGATAGTGCGATACCTGACTGACGCACTCTCGGTAGCCCATGGAATGATACTCGGAAGCGAAACGAGACGGGTCGACTAGCAGACTTTCCATACCTGAACGTGAAGCGTCGAAGCAACTCTTGATGCCCCGTTCATTACATACATACATAGTACAGTGACTACAGTATTGCACACGTATGTGTGTACGTACATTACTTACTGTAGCGTACATAAGGTAGATAGGCAGAGGTGTACAGTACATAGTGGTTCTGTCTGTTGTATTTTCCTTGTTAGCCAGCCAGGGTGTGTTAATGGTCTCTGTTTATATACTATGCGTTTTTTATGTCACCTTTGGAATTGATATGCCGGAGATGTTCCACAGTCATCTGCAGTATTTCGGCCTTCTCCAACTTTTGCGATCCCTGTTTTTCGAAGGCGGAAGGAACGAGGCGTTTGAGTTCAGCCAAGCTGGAGTTGATCCTGTCTCGTCTGCGCTTTTCGATGATCTGAATTGCACAAAAAAGAACATGCGTACTGTAATGTTTCGTGTATAGCCCCCTGGGGCTATATGATCGGTAAGCCCCGATCAGGGGGGGGGGGGGGCTATATTCGAGAGGGGGCTATACAAAAAGGTGGGGCTATATAAAAGGGCATTTTGCATTAGTAACGAAAGTAAGGTTTTTTGACCTCCTGAACTCGTTTTTCTGGTTTATTTTGCATGTTTTCAAGCTAAAGTGGTCTAAAACAAGCTATTCTTGCGCGAAAATTATCATTTTGGGCTATGATCGGCCATGTCTGATAGGGTGGCCAAGAGGGGTGAAAACCAAAATGTATCCCAAACTGTCCCAAATGATTTGCCATCAACTGCTATGGCTAGAAACACGTCGAAAACGCTGCTTTCAGCTGTAAAAACCTTCATTTTCTTCGTTTTTCGCGGTCTCGGATATGGGGCTATATACGAGTACAAATGACGATAGGCACCGATTAGGGGGGCTATATACGAGGGGGGCTATATTCGAGGGGGCAATACACGAAACATTACAGTAACAAACAAATCCCCATGCAAAACGACTACGGTATTCCGCTCTATTGCATATGTCCAGTAAAAACTACCACGCACTGCAAGATGAGAAATTTTTTGCATGCCCGTTGCGTCGAACCATCCGACGGAACTTTTTGCAACTGTTCTTGGACCAACAATACAAAGCTCAATCTACAGATTTTTGACTGCTACTGATGGTGGTACATGTACATGTACATACATACTACCTACCTACCTACATATGGATAGGCCGAGGCCGACCAAAAAGGCAAAAAGGTTATCGGCGCGAGAAAATGCGCACCGATCCGCCATCATATCGCTTTTTATTATCCCCTGACGATCACGACAATAATTCTAGACAGATAGATAGCCCTGCCGTTCTCACCCCATGCCCATTCTTAAAGGTAAAGTATCTTTTCGGCACCAGTACAATGCCGATGGTCCAAAGTCCCAAGAGTCCTCAACTTTAAGAAGGGACTTTTTGCCGTGCACTCGACGCGGAGCTGAATCGAATCGAAGTGCGACCTTGCAGACGATGCACCAAGTCGACCGGTCAGGCAGGCTGCAGTTATTTCATCGAAACTAACGCTCACCATTGTGTCCGCAATCATAGACACCCAGGATCGCTGTCGTCGCCCAGGATTTCAAACTGCCTCCACATCGAATCGACTACGCGCAATTTGCGCGCCATCTTAAACTGTCCAAAAACCCTGCGCTCCGTGTGTCGACGGCCCCCTGTGTTCTTGTGGGCGTGTTGCGTTGCGTCTTCTCTCCTTTTTCTCAGGACGGCTCACGGTGATGATTCCCCGGAGATTTCTGCAGTTTTCGGGTCGAGTCCGCAATTTTACGCCTCATGGGTCCGTGAGCGCGACTCGCCCATATTTTATTACTCTCAAAAGCAAAACTAAACCCTTGCGCCCCTTTTCCTTATCGCGCAGTTATGTATATCCCGTAAACCGTTGTCCCCACCCAACAATCATCAAAAAGGGACGGGCCAACGGGCCATTCAGTAGCAATAAGATCTGTCGCGCATCCGAAATTGATGGCCGCAGCAAATTTTCTGGAGGGCGTGTGACATTGCGCAAAACTAATGTTCTCACCATTGTCCCCATCCATGACCGACCGAACCCGTACGTATGTACGTACACCTACTTGCAAAGAAGGCCGTCCTTTCTTGGCCCATTTAGCCTGACATAAGCTGACAAGCGCGCATTATGAATAGCACACAGTGGGTGGGTTGGTGACTATAAATAAATGCTGAGCTAGGGCTGGGCAGCGTCTCATCTGCCTAAACGTCCGGCAAAAAGCAGCCCATTCGCGCAACAGATTTGCGTAACGCTGAAGATGAGGCAGGTGCATTGGGGTGCGCAAGATTGAAAAATCCGTCAAAGAAGGGAAGAACAATAGGAAAAGTGAACTCGTGTAATGAGCACCTGTCAAAATCACTGGAGTATGATGGATTGAAACAACGACGAGCGGCAAACGTTATCAAAGTGGGAAGTGATGAAGATTTCTACCCCAAAGAAAGGACAAAAGATGCCAAGTCAAGGGTTCACTTTACTTGACCCCGACTGACCTTTTCAATGACAGCCCCACAGGCTTCGGTTTGCACATTTTTCAGGGAAGACCCGTCTCACATCCCTTCTTGTCCAGCATTACGCAGAGGTCCACAAATGTACTGTGGTCCAGCAAAACGAAATCTTCCGGGTTGTCTACGAACTTTTTTGCATGGTGTTCTTTCATACATAGAGAGACACTTCCGCTTTTCCCCTGCGTGCGAGAGAGACTTTTTGTCAAATGAGCTTTTTTGACCCATACCCACCCCGCAACCCCAGACATCCGCGACCCTGGATTTGCCTGAGCTGTAGATTCTCACTCAACAACTGGGGGTAGCGCAGAGCAACCGCTTGCAGCTTCTAATGAACAGAAGCAAGCACGGCTAAATTTCGGTGACTGAATGCTCTCTTTCTTACTCACTCGCGATTAGTTTTGCGGCCAAAAAATGGCTGCGCCTAATCGAAAGTTCCTGCTTGCTTCTGCGTTTTCTCTGTTGCTGAATGTAAAAAATCTTTGCTCGACGGGCAAAGAGAAACACTACAGCAATTTGCTGATGAAGTTGGTCCCAACGACGCGTTCTTTTGTTACAGTGTTACAGTGCGTTCTTTTGGAAGTACAAAAGTTGTTGGATGTCCGTCTTTTCGCCATTTCGTGAGGCCCGGATTTTTGCGCCCAAAATCTTGGAGGCGCATTTGGTACCTACTGTACCTACCCTATCTGTGCTTTCTTTCTTTCACCAATGAAACAAAGAGATGTTGATCGATTTTTGCATCCAAAAATAAGCTGAAATTTCAAATCAGTGGCTGAAATCTTGACGGCCGACTTCTTCAGTGGTCCATATAAGAGCCTGACGTCCAAACATGCCATACAGCATTGGGTTCAGACGTATGGCTCTGGCTGCGCCTGTTTCATGTTATGTGCCTACCGTACCCCCTCCCCTCCCCCACACATCATTGACGTTGGATATTTATACCAAAAATATATATAATGATTCCTGTATAGAGAAGAATGGCCTACGTAGTGAAAAGAAACGAAGCAATCCCTTATTTGATTTGAGGCCAAAAAATAGGATATCATTATTCTTAGAACATTTTATGTTCTAAAAATTGGACATACAATGTTCTATAAATAGGATATCCTATTTTTAGGCCTCAAAACTAGTCAGGGATTCGCTTCGTTTCTTTTACAACGTAGGCCATTTCTCTATACATGGATTATATATTTTTCTCTATACGTACAGGTAGCTTTTATAACTTCCAAAAGAACGCCCGTCATGTCACCATGGAACCGGCCTGAATACTATCCAGGAAGAAGAAGCCGTCATTCTTCGACCTCCAGCAAATTCAGTGGATCTTTCCCAACTGCGCCACTTTCGCTTCCGACGCAGTGGGGGGAAAGAACAATCAAGTGCCAACTTAAAGTGGGATCCTGCAGGACTGACTTTGTATTGAGAGGAAGTTTCACTACGTACTGTATGTATCTCCGTTTATTCACGAGCGAGCTTCCGATAGGTAAAAGGTGGAAGAAACCCGAATTAATGGAAGAAAAGGAAACTTCGCCTGTCCATACAAATTTTCTCCCCGAATCCCCCTTTACCCCTTGGAATCAAGTTTAGCCCCGTTTGGGCCACCCCTGAAAAAAAATTTTGAATTTATACTTACTTTGTTACAACCCCCCTCCCTGCCATTAAATGGCTGTTTCAACAAGTGTGTTACAACGTTTTCAGTTGTAACAGTGGCATCTCGGGTTACTTACCCCGGTAATTTACCCGGGTAAAAGCATGTAGAAGGGAGCTCATTTCAAGAAATAGTGTAGTTTCTCGCGTTTTCGTTGTTACAACGTTTTCCGCTTCTTACTTTTCTAGGGTTGGCGCCAATTTCAAAAATTTGTTACAACTTTTTCACTTGTAACAAATCAAAAAATGCAATTGTTACAACCACTGTTACATCGACTGTTACAAGTCACCGCTAAGTCGCCACAATGATGAAGCATAGGAACGAGTAGGAAAGAGTTGTAACAAAAGGTGTAAAAATGTTGTAATAAACGTGCCTAAAAAAGTGTTACTACCCCCCCCCCTCCCCATCTAATAACCGATTTTTTCGCGCCAAAAACCGACTTGACTCCAAGGGTTACAGAAA
>JASAMW010005248.1:0-11945 GCA_030247985.1 Epsilonema sp. ZAB3_2
GCTAGGGGAAGAATGGAGGACGTAGTGTAAGCAAAAGAGAGCATCCCTGGCAGATATGCGACCCAATTATTTGGTTTTTCTCCAAATATCCAATTATTTGGTTTCTTGAAATCCAATTGTGTATCTAAATAATTAGATATTTCAAAAACCCAAATAATTGGGGCGCATAGTATCTGCCAGGGATGCTCTCTTTTGTTTACACTACGCCCCTCATTCTTTCGCTAAAAAGCAGAATTATCTATTTTTAGAATTATCAATCATCAACAACTGCACAATGACATCTACAATTCCTGATGTTTTACAAGTGACTGTGCCACTGCAGCAGTATCCATAGAGACTGCCAGAGACAGATGTGCTTTGGCAGCTGAAGCCTCCAGGACAGACATTCACAGCGTTCAGGGTACAAGCTCGCGGTTGATTGGTGGTGGGGTCGATGTAAGCTTGAGCCGTGTTAGGACATACGCCTGCGAAAACGAGTAACGTTTTGTTTTAAGCACGCGGAAAAGGACGAGAAACACAATCAAGCCACAAACAAATATAGGGTACTGTGGGGTAAACCCGGCCAGTAGGAATATCCGGCTATCTAAGTTTCAGGGCTGCATCTTTCAGCAGCCAATGGACCGATTTAGACGAATATTACATCAATCGACTCCTCGAACTCTCCTCTTTCAAATGAGCTATTTGATTCATCATTTTGTTTCGAAAGAGCAAGTTCAAAGGAGCGTTATGTAGGTGGCCGGGTTTCACCACATTAGCCCTAATTATTACTCGATCCTCTTGATCCGCAACAGTAGTAAAGATTTCTGCTCGGGTTGTAGATGCACAGATAGTTGCCGGGGCAGCTGCCATCCACATTGGGAGTGCACTGTCTGGCTCCAGTTGTGGCCGCTTCCACATAGGGACGCTGACCACTCGGACACACGCCCAGGTCTCCTGCAGCCACAGCACACGTTCTGGCCACCCAAAGAATCGTAGGTGCACGTGTATCCGGACGGGCAACTGTTGACCACTCCTGGATTGCAGATTTGAATCTTGTTGCTCGAGGCGTCCACGTAGGCCAATTCGCCGACTCCGCAAGCAGCCGAATTGCAGAAATTCAGGCACCGCTCCTGCGAACGAACGAACGAAGCTTATATTCGCAAGTCCATCAACAAATTGCAACAAATGTAACAGCGGCCAAACCAACTGCTAGATTGACCAAAAAGAACAATCAGGGTTATAGGGTACTATGGGGTTAAACCGGCTATGGGGTAAACCCGGCCACCTAAACTCCTTTGAACACTTGCTGCTTCAGCAAAAAAAAGGTGAACATGGTAGCTCATTTGAAAGAGGAGAGTTCAAGGAATTGATTAGTAGAATACTTTATCTCAATCGGTCTTGTGGTTGCTGAGATATACTCAGGTGTCCGGGTTTACCCCGTGTCCGGGTTTACCCCACAGTACCCTACATAACAATGAGTGGCATGCCTGCGTGCGGAAGTTGTTCGCGTTGCCGCCGCAGCCAAAGTACACGAAGCTCTCGCAGGCGCGCGCGGTGGGGTTGAAGAAGAAGCGGGTGATGGCGGCGCCGCAGTTGCTGCCGGTGTCCCGGGGCAGGCCGCAGATGGTGCTTTTGCTGGGGCAGCAGTAGCTGGTGGTGGTCGTCGTTTGAGCGGAGGAGGAGAACAGGCGCACGGGGAGACAAGTATGTGTGGCGGGACAGGAGGCGGTGGCGCCGCACACGCGCACCTGACCGCCCGACTCGCGGAACGGGTCGCCGCCGTCCGGACAACCTGAAACATCAGCAGTCTTTAACTCCTCCTGTCCTCGGCGAATTCGACGACCGTTTGACGGCCGTCCAACGGCCGTTTTGACGGCCGTTTTATTGCCGTTTTCCAAAACGGCCGTCAAAACGGCCGTTGGACGGCCGTCAAACGGTCGTCGAATTTCCCGAGGACAGGAGGAGTTAACCCTCTCCATAATCTCAAATGGCCGCCTGGCCACGCGGCCATCTGAGATTACGGAGGGGGTTAACTCCTCCCTAACTTTTAAAGTCTCCGTCGCCAACTGGTTGTACAACCGACATATGGAGGAGTTGTGCAACCGTTAACAACCAACATATGAAAAGTGCGTAACCATGGCAACGGTTGTCAACGTTTGCACAACTGCGATATGTTGGTTGTCAACGGTTGCACAACCAATCGGCAACGGAGGGAGACTTTGAAGATCGGGAGGAGTTAAGATGTCTTTATGCCAGCAGCTATAAAAAGGCGGCGGAATCCGAACCTTGTGCGCCGCAGTAATCCTGACAATCTCGCTGAGTGGCGAAGTTGTTGGAGTTGCCATCGCATCCGTAGTAGGGGAAGGTTCTGCAGGCGCGATTGGTGGTGTCGAAGAACCAGCGGGTGCTGGAACTGGGATTGCAGCTGGTGCCCGAATCCGCGGAGCGGGAACACGTGTACGCTGCAGGATAAACCACTTTAGGTACTGCGAACGTTCGTACAGTATGTATGCACAGTACTCACATTTCCTAGCCACCCAGAAGCCGTTCGTTTTGCTGGACCACAGTACATTTGTAGACCTCTACGTCATGCTGGACCTACACAGCGGTCCACGAAGTGTTACGGCGCACGCGTACGTAGAGTTGCACAAGGAGAGGTCCACCCATTTTAGCAACTGTCTACACACGCGCCACACTTTGTACATGTAGGTCCAGCATTCCGCAGAGGTATACAAGTGTACTGTGGTCCAGCAAAACGAAAACTTCCGGGTACAACGCTGGTTGCTGTAGTCTGTCATATGCTGTTTTAACTGTTTCCTGCTTATGTCGCAGCAACGTGTGTACGTACACTGCTCCATAATCGCAACTATAAGCAGAGAACCTGTACAATACCTTGAGTGGGACAGCATCCCAATACCTTGAGTGGGACAGCATCCGTATCGCTCTCCGTCAAACGTGCACTCGAAGCCGGCCGGACAACTCTGCACCACGCCGCCTCCCCTCCCTCCTCCCACCATACTGCCGCCGCTGTTGGAGGCACATTGGAAGAAATTGTTATTGCTGTCCTTCAACGCTTTGCCTTGCGGGCATTTCGGTTCAGCTGCAAAATAAACCACAATTTGGTCAACTAAGTACATACACATGTCACAAGAAATTGTTAGTGTTGTCCTTCAAGGCTTTTTCCTTGCGGGCACTTCGGGTTCAGCTGCAAAATAAGCCCCAATTCGGTCACTACACATGTCACAAGAAATTGTTAGTGTTGTCCTTCAACGCTTTTTCTTGCGGGCATTTCGGTTCAGCTGCAAAAAAACCCCAATTTGGGCAACTGCACATTTGGTCAGTCAGCTATGGGGACCTCTACATAGTACGTCACGTAAACATGGAAGGTGGGGGAGGGGGTTGACGGATGATGTGATGTTAGCGTGACTATACTGCACGTGACACATACGTACACGTGTTAGCGTAACACATACGTACAACTATGAACGATATGCGGTAACGCGATTGGGTTGGGTCGATAGTTACCCCGCGGTATTTAGTGAAAGTTTGAATCGGTGTCTGCGGGATCGTCGACGTCGTTTGTTGTCAATTCTTCTTTTTACTCGCTTCCTTTTCCGCTCCCAGATGATTGAACAAGGTCGACGACCCTGCAGAGTGCAGGCACCGATGCAAACTTTCACTAAATACCGCGGGGTCGCTATCGACCACCAATCGCGTTACAGCATATCGTCCATACCAGCAATCTGAGCGCAGAAACTTTGGCAGGCGCCGATGTCTTCGAAGTTGTTGGCGTTTCCCTGACATCCGTTGTACTGGAAGGTTTCGCAAAATCCGGAAGCAGGATTGAAGAAGTAGCGGAGAACTGGCGAGTTGCAGCTGGCCCCAGGCGCCGCCGGTTGGTTGCACACCGTTTCTGCATCATACATGTAGGGTACTGTGGGGTAAACCCGGACACGGGGGTTAACCGGGACACCTACAAGTAGTATATCTCAGCAACCATACGACCTATTGAGACAAGTAGTCTACCAATCGATTCCTTCAACTCTCCTCTTTCAAATGAGCCACCATGCTCATCATTTGCTGAAGCGACAAGTTCAGAACAGCTTAGGTGTCCGGGTTTATCCCGTGTCCGGATCTATCCCACAGTACCCTACTGTACTGTACGTGAGCAAGAACACAAAATATTTTGGATCTGTATCTATTTGGCAACACGGATGCAGGTAAAGCACGTAAGTACTGTTACGTACGAACTGATGGACAGCAGACGTTATTCTGGCACATATGGGTCGTGGGGCACTGACTGCCGTCTGAACACTGGAAATTGTTGCGTCCGCTAGTATCCTTCAACGGTTGGCCTTGAATACACAGCGCTGAAACACGAGTCATGGGCAACAGTACGATAGGCAAGCCAAATGTTCAAGTCTACGCAGTACTGTGCATATTGCATGCAATTACGTTACATTGGGAGCAATAGGCATCGCAATCAGTTTGAGACAAGAAATTGTTGAAGTTGCCTCCCTGGCCGCCAAACTGAAACGTGTTGCATCGACCCAGCGTGGTGTCCCAGTACCAGCGAATCACCGGGTCCTCGTTAACGCTCGCCGTCCCTGGACTGAAAGGCAGCGTCGGAACCGTATCTCGCTGGATGCCACCGTAGGAACTGCATACAAAGCCTGGAAATTATAGTCAATTACGGGGTGTTTCATAATAAACTCACCGGATGGGTTTGCCTCTCTCAATCATCAACGGAGCGTTCAATTTCAGTACGCTCTTCTACATGTGGCAGCTAAGGCACTATTGTGTAGGCTAGGCAAAATTTCGGCACTGTAGTCCATCTACCAAGGAAGTTATGAGAGCTCAAACTTTCGGACACAAAAATTTACGTTTTTTAGCCCGTTGTGGAGAAAGAGACACCAACATCAGAGAAAGAGTAGCCTTTATGATAAAACATCCTGTCTGTATATACTGTTCCTACCGTTGAGGAGATCGAAAGGAGCGCAATATAAAAGGAATTGACAGCGACGCCGCTTACTGGGCTTAGGACAGCACATCTGGAGCGACTGCACCTGTTCGCACTGGAAATTGACACCGCAATTGGCACTGCCCAGTACGCCAGTATTCGCAGCACAGTAGCGAATGCGACTACCGTCGCTGCCGATCTGACCATCGCTGTTGTACTCCGGAGCGCCGCGTTCGCACTCTTAAAAAGAAGAAAACCATCGCATCAATGTACATACGTACCTACAGGGTGTCTCACGTAGACCTCCCTAACGATCCAGCCTTATAACTTCCGTATTACAATAGATATCAAGCTGAAATTTTGTCCCCAGAAACCAAGAAAATACCATGCAAAATTTGAGCCAGATAGGCCCACAGCGAACGAAATTACAGGTTGGACATTTTGGACCCTGTTTTTATCATGTTCCACACTGGGCGTGATTTTGAGAGACGAATGTTCTGCTCTACATGGCTAAGCAGCTCATCCAACAAGGAAATATGGTGGAACAACAATAGCTGAACATCATCGCAGTTCAGAACACAAAGGATTCGAGAATACAGGCGATTTATGGCCCATAACAGCGTTCAAGGAGCTGTCGAGGTCAATGGTGGCACCACTGATTTCAAAATGTTGAAAAACGTGGTCGCAAATTTGCAAGCTCGTAATTTAATTTCTATTCGACCTATCTGGCTCAAATTTTGCCACAACAAATGGCAGTTTCTTGGGTTTCTGGGGACAAAATTTCAGCTTGATATCTACTGTAATACGGAAGTTATAAGGCTGAGTCGTTAGGGAGGTCTACGTGAGACACCCGGTATATAGTCTGGCCAGTAAGAGTTGGCTATACATTCAAGGCGCGTTGCGCAAAATAGATCCAGAATTGCGGATTTTTGTCCGTGCTTCGTGTACACCTATTAGCAGAAGTACTGCAAACTACGCAGGACAACTTGAGTCCCATAGCCAACTCTCTCTGGCCAGACTATAGGTACATCAACATAAAACATTTCACTGTTGAGGAATAAAAGCGGTCAATAGAAGAATAGAAGAGTCAGATACTAGGACAACAGGCGTACGATTGAGGCAGTAGCTTTCACACTGGGACTCGGTCTGAAAATTGTTCGCGTTTCCACCTGATCCCATGTAGGTGAAGGGCAGACAGATGCGACTGATGGCATTGTAGTAATAGCGTCGCGACGAGGACGCACCACTAATCGTTCGTCCAACATCCATGGGTTGCACGCAAGCCAGAGCTATGAATGAGTAGGGTAGCGTGGGGTAAACCCGCCCATGGGGGAAATCCGCCCACCTATATGGCGCTTTTACCCCCCCTTCAGGCCTACGTTGTCAAGTTATGGCTAAAGTACAAATTATAATTCTAGGACCCATGTATTATTTATCTCGAGAACTACGCGACGTAGAGCAAAGCGGTCAAACTTCCACGGATAACTTTAGCTCGCCTCTCCAATAAAAAAAACCGTTTGTCTCCAGCTGCTCTGTGTGTCGAGATCTCGCCAAATTTCTTCAGTACTAAAATCGCCAAATCGGGCGTGGACCATTGGGCAATTCTAAACCTCGCAAACTCCCGAAAAATCAAAATGGCAGAAATAAGCATACGTGATGAAGACGATGAAAATGCGCATCGGGCGTACAGGGTCGTAGGGTGTCGTGGTTTGCGTGGTTTAGCGTCTGCCGAAAGGTGGCACGATTTCAGTGCTGAAGGAATTTGGCGAGATCTCGACACTGAGAGCAGATAGAATCAAACGGTTTTTTTTATTGGAGAGGCGAGCTAAAGTTATCCGTGGAAGTTTTGACCGCTTTGCTCTACGTCGCGTAGTTCTCGAGATAAATAATACATGGGTCCTAGAATTATAATTTGTACTATAGGGACGAAGAAGAGGCAGAAGTGTCTCGAGATACATTTTCCAGAGCCAGGTTTTGAATGGGGGTAAAAGCCCCATTCACAGGTGGGCGGTTTTACCCCACAGTACCCTACATACACAGATACTGTACGTAGAAGATAACTTGACCACTCGGAGCAAGCAGTTGAAACAAAATGGTACGTAGTTGCCGTATGGTTTGCGCCATGTATATACTTTACACATACGGCAAATGTGTACGTACGTACGTACGTACGGCAAATGTGGCATATGTACACATTGTACATAGACTGTACCTCTGCTAGGACAACAGTACTGATTCTGATAGCAATCGTAAACGTCCGGCCAAATGCTGCAACCGATTACGTAAAACGGTGGGATGATGGTAGATTGGCAAGTTGCGACGGTCTCATTCCCTGGATCTCTCAGTAACGTATTCTGACCATTGGTGGGACACTCACCTATAATACAACAAACGTACGACTACAATATACCCTACGTGTACGTATGTAGGGTACCATGGGGTAAACCCAGACACCTAAGCTTTTCTGAACTTGCCGCTTCAGCAAATGATGAACATGGTTTAGCTCATTTGAAAGAGGATCGTTCAAGGAATCGATTGGTAGAATACTGTCTCGATCGGTCGTATGGTTGCTGAGATGGGTTTACCCCACAGTACCCTACTTCCTCCAGCAAACACTGGACAACGGTGTCAGCTCTTCCAACCTGGAATGTAGCAGACGGGTCCATCTCTAGTTGTAGCCGGTGGTCGAGCGAAAGGGCATCGACAAACACCTCCGGCGTCACAAACAGCATTCGGCCACACGGTTGAACACTGGGCGCTGTATTGACAGCCGGACTGGTCAGGATTTATTCCTGCAAAAATGGCTCGCGAATATTTTGCCGTATGAACGAGTTGCGGTAACGCGAATGCGATTGGGTTGGTCGATAGCGACCCCGCGGTATTTAGTGAAAGTTTGGATCGGTGTCTGCGGGGTGGTCGACCTTCTTCAATCATCTGGGAGCGAAAAAGGAGCGAGTGAAAAGAAGAACAACAAATGACGTCGACGACCCCGCACGCAGACACCGATCCAAACTTTCACGAAATACCGCGGGGTCGCTATCGACCAACCCAATCGCGTTACCGCATATCGTAAATTTGGCGGTCAGCAGCATGCAAGACTGTGTACTATACATGCACTTCGTGCGCAGTGCAGTGCATGCATACTGTGTTCTGTATGTACTTCGGAAGCAGAAATCGTTGATATTGGTGTGTGTTGACCAGCATTCGCACATGGAGGCGCTGTTGCAAAATCCGCCAGGAACGCAATCAGTGTTGTAGGAGCAGGATTGACCAACTCGCTGTGAGCCTGTCAACAAACAATGCATTGCTGGGTTTGGGTTCTCGACCTACGTATGTACAACAAATTTGGGCAGGGCTTACCCTGTATGTACCTACTTACATAAAACAGAACATACACACATACAGCGGTTACTGTCACACATAAACTGTCCCAGTGTATTATGTACCTACAGTAATCACAACCCCAAACAAGCCACTTACTTACCCGAGGAGCTAGGCAGCTGTCGTTTGACTCTATCCCCTGCTTTTCCTCTACCGATCGGCTGCACGCATTGTTGCAAAGTGGGATCAAACACCTTCCTTTCTCCAGTGACCAAATGCGGACATCGGTACCACTGCAGCCTTCCATCGGACTGACACCGGAAGAAGCCGAACGGATTCTTTGGATCTGACACAACCTCATCCAGTGATGGGTCACAGGTTGTTGCAGCTTGCAAAACGAGAGGTGCAGGACCGACCTCGTACCACAACTCGTACTCATAGTAGGCATCCGTAGACGTGGAATTGTTGGTGGTTTTGGAAGTCGCAGCTAACACGGAACCTGCGCAGATGAAAATACACCGTCGTCGCATTACGTAGCCCATTTTGTACATACATCAGATTATTTGGAAGAGGGGCAGGGGCACATGCCACATTCTACCATTCCGCATTACACTTTTACATACACTACATACGTACGGAGGGAAATAACGTGGGCATACGGGTCAAATGGCACTGGTAGGGGGATTTATCTGACAAATCTGATTCTATACAGAAGGATTCCATACATTCATACACTATGTACATGCAACATGAACAACAATAAATCCCAAGACCGCAAAGCACAACACAAGGAGAAGATTTTCTTGAAGGCGTTCAGTTCAGCCAGGAATGTATACTATAATAGGTGGGGGAATGAACATCTGCAGCGTTTCCGTGCAAACAATCACAGCGACCAAGTAGGGTCGTACCTACGGAATCCGTACCTGTGGAATCCGTACCTACGGAAGAAAAATTCCACACCTACGGAAAACAAATTCCACACCTACGGATTCCACAGGTACGGATTCCGTAGGTAGGGAATAAAAATTTCATACCTACGGAAAACAAATTCCACACCTACAGATTCCACAGGTACGGATTCCGTAGGTACGACCCTACTTGGTCGCTGTGATGCTTTGCACGGAAACGCTGCAGATGTTTATTCCCCCCACCTTATAGTATACTATACATTCCTGGTTCAGCCGACAGGCCGCAGGCAAGGCAAGGAAACAACTGTCAACTGTTCAACGAACACACAACACGGTCAACTCAACACTGCGCACTGCGCTGCGCCCACGCACGCTGCCTGCCGCGCACGCAACACAACGCACGGGCACGCTGCCGAAAAGAAGGAAGGCGCACAGCACAACTTGTTACGGAACGCAATGCACGAAAACTCGTAATAAATAAGGGGTGCTAGACTCAAACACAGTATTGTACGACGTACGTATATCCGCAAGGGACAGTGGGATTCTGGGAACGACGTTTCTTACCCCAAATTTCTTACCCCAAATGGCTGAAACCAGCCATAAGACGATGGTTCGCTTCATCTGCCAAGCTGAACGAATTGAAACCACTTTGCCAACAGTCGTAGTTGCAGCATGTTAGCAAAAACAAGCTGAGCTAGTAATGGCGGCTACATTTTATTTTCATAAGGAAGTCCGGTGGGTGGAGGAAGAAGGAACGTAGATGATTCTGGAGCAAAAAAGCTGCCGCCACGCCAGAAATCCGAGCTCTATGTACGTAGCGCCGCAAATTCTCCCCAAAAATCACGCTGAACTGACGACGACGCACGCACAGAGCTGACTTCCTAAATAAAGCTGCTGCTTAGCTCGTCAAATACACTATCAGCTTTCCCTTGCCTTTTCATCCGCGCTTTTGTCACGTCTGCGACGGATCCGGACCCAAATATTTGCCTTCAACCGCCCCCTACAAAGCTGCTTTGCGTCCATTTTGATGCGCTCGCACGCGCAAACGACCACAACTTGACAACTGGCCAAAGTTGCCAGTACGAAATGCAGGGGTAGTGGCGCCTATCCATGGAAAATGGCCTCACAAAAAAGTCTACTGTCGCACTTTTTGGCACCAAGGCAAGGCTTAGAATTCTCGACCATCGCTGCTCCAAGAAAAGGGTTACAACTTTTTACAAAGCGGATACAAGTATAAAAAGTTTAGATTAGATTAGACTTGGCAGACAGGGAAGGGGAATTGACAATATTGAAACGAATTCTTTCTTATTGTGAAGTTGAACCCGAACATCGGGTGCAATACGCTAGTGAATTTGCATTAGAATCGCTGGCTCGCTGCTGGTCGGTTTCCCGTCCTTTACAAACTACTATTTATCTTTTTGCTAGGTACACTACGTTGTAGAGTGCTTCTTTGGAAATGTACCTTGGACACCTTTTTTATGGTCCAGCAGCCGTTTTCCAAACATATTGCGCCTTCCGCATTACGTTGCTGACCAGTTCAAAATTTAACCCTCCTGTATGCTGAGATATGGCTGTTGGTAGGCCCAATTTGCCCCTCGCGTGCCCGCCACTTTTTTCAAAAGTTCTTAACATCATTCTACTCCATTTTTTTCGCTGATTTCGGTTTGGGGCATGCCCCTTCGATATTTTGATAAATACACCACCAAAATTGACGAAAATGATCAAATTAGCCAAAATTACCCCTTTTTGGGCTATATCATGGTGCATTCATCACAATATCGGAGGGGCATGCCCCAAACCGAAATCAGCGAAAAAAATGGAGTAGAATGATGGTAAGAACTCTTGAAAAAAGTGGCGGGCACGTGAGGGGCAATTTGGGCCTACCAGCAGCTATATCTCAGCATACAGGAGGGGTTAAATTTTAAACTGGTCAGCAACGTAATGCGGAAGTCTCAATATGTTTGGAAAACGGCTGCTGGACCATAAAAAAGGTTTCCAAGGTACATTTCCAAAGAAGCACTCGACAACGTAGTGTATCTAGAAAAAAAATAAATAGTAAACTTCCATCGCCATCAGGAGCCGTGTCGCTAGTTTGTCACGCGTGCATAGCTGAGTGGGCCAAACAAGGACTTTCAGGCCAACCTGTGAAATCGACATCATGGCTGATGATAGAGATTGGATCGCGGAAACTCAGAGCACGAAGGACTGCTTTCTCGATCTGATGCTCCATAAAACCGACTGGAAACTTGTGAAAGATTCGGTAAGAAAGCAATAAATGAATGAATGAGCAGTAAGTTTGCGTACACATTTATTAGTCCCATTCTACAGGGTGTCCCATTTGGATAGGACATGTCGCTTTGGGGTTATAACTTGGGAACCACGCAAGTAAAGACGCTGTGATTCCCAAGTTATAACCCCAAACGACATGTCCTATCCAAATGGAACACCCTGTATATGTTCCAGTGCTGTGTTTGCAACATAATTCTAGGATGGAATCGCGGTATTCAGTCGAAAGTCGGAGCAGATGGCCGGATGCAACATGTACAAGAGCGTAGTGGAGTTGGAGGCGTCGCCAGAGCGCTGCTTCGCCATGCTTTGTCCCATGAAACCGTATCGTATCCAATGGGACACGATGTTGGAAAAGCTGGAAGCCAGAAAACTCGCTGAAGTACGCGCACGTACTTTACAATGCCGTACGTAGCTACGTACATAAAAACTTGATGATGCGAAAATAATGGTGTCGACTTTCTTTTCAGTATTGTTATCTGGTGTACCAC
>JASAMW010005249.1:0-19749 GCA_030247985.1 Epsilonema sp. ZAB3_2
AAGTATTAGTGACCGTTTGGCATCAAATAACTCGTAGACTTATTGGTGTGGGCTTGTGTAGGCTTCTTGTATGACAATTCCCGCCAAGCAAGGCAAAGTTTATGGCATGAAATTAATTGCATTGTCATACTAAGTATATTTTTTAGGCACTCTATAATTGGTTAGGATTACTGTAATTTATATTAGATAGAGTTGATTGTTATATTGTTTTAGTTTTGCTGTTTTGTTTGAAAGCATGGATGGAGGTAGATTCAGCTGGTTGGAGGATGGTTTTTGGATTGACGTATGAATAAAATGAACAATAAATGAATGGTACACGTAAGTACCCAATGGGAGTGAATGGTTGATTGTTGATTGAAGGAATGGAATTACTCGTCTTTTCCCTATTTTGTTAGGATCAGCATTTTGGATGGGATGAATGTGAAAATAAATACATAAATAAAATAAAAAGTTGTATACAGCTAAATCTTAGTCTTTATTTACTTTGGAAGAACAAAAGACAAAGCAAGCAACAAAATAATTATTTCACAATAAACAAGTTTATCACAATCAAATGTCAATTATTTCCCAGCTGTCATGGTGGACCATGGGACAAGCAAAATTATTGAGGTTGTTGGTTTGGTTTTGGTACACCGTTTTGCTTTTGAGTTTTCCTGTATGCATTAGTGAGAATACTGTGCTAGTTAGCTGCAAGAGTCGCTATTTTGAGAACACCTCTTGATGATATTTTGCTGCATAGTAATACGGAAGAAGGAGGAATATTCAGCAGGTAATCGTTTTTTCTGTTGGGTAAAAGTTCATTGTGTAAAATTGGCCTACAATCCCGTCAATCCAGCGAGAGTTGCTTTTCGCCTTCGGGTTTTTTGGCCGTGCTGGGGAATTTTCAAGTACCTTGCTGCCGAATAGGAATGAAAGCAGAAACATTCGTGAATGAGTTTTATGTCACGCAGCACGGGCGAAGGCTTTCGAGACAACTGACGCTGGACGTATTATGAACTGATTGCAAAGTGGAAATTATTACCGTGGTTTCAGGTGTTCCCAGGGCGTAGACTATACAATACACGCGATAGTGACCAGTTCGCTACTTACGTTAGCCATCTTACCGTTTTATTGACTTCTTACGCAGTAGTAGTGGTAGTACAGCAATATTTACAGTATCGGTCATGCGCCGCATAGACCTCCCTACGATCAGGGCCTATAACTTCTATTCCGAGATAAAGCCAAGTTTTGTTCCCTGAACCGAAACAATATGCTATTAGCAAATTCTAGCCACAAAAGCCTCCAACGAACGAAATTACAGGCTTGCAAAATGTTGGACCTCTTTATCACTCTCTTCCGCTTGGAGGCGAACTTTAATGAAAAATCTTTTGTTAGATGCGAAGAGCTCTTACAACATGGTACATTGGGAAACCACAATGGCTGAACGTCACCACAAATGAACATAACGGATTCAGAAATTACGGTGTTCATTCAATCAAAAGTTCTGGCGATTTACCTCACAGCCTTCAAGGAGCTGTCGAGGTCAATAGTGGCACCACTGATTGCAAAATGTTGAAAAACGTGGTCGCATATTTGCAACCTTAATTTACAGCCCTACTTGACCTATTTGGTTCAAATTTTGCTACAAAGTATGGAGGGATATTGCATATTCTTGGGTTTCTGAGGACAAAAATATCAGTTTGATATCTTTGGACCGTTAAGGAGGTCTGCGTGGGTCACCCTTTAGTTCCAACTTTCAGGCATATTAGGTAAAAAAATTTTTAATCGTTTGTTAATTTTTTGCCATGATTACTTTCTTGTATCGTTCTCGCAATATTAGAAATGATTTGTTTGAATTTTTGCCACAAATGCAAATTACTAATCGGACATACAGCTGAGTGCGTTGAGGGAAAAGGGACCGCTTGGGCTGGACTTACTGTTATTTATCGTGTAAGGCTTATACAATCTGTGTCGGTGTGGGTGTCATCTGGGCCGCGCACGCAAGCATAAGGTTTGAAATGACGATCATGGCGGGAATAAAAACGTTCGTGACTCGCGAAAGCAACTCGCGTCATCGGTCAACTTGTTTGTCACGATTTATCGAGTTTTTGAAGACAGTAACCTTGACCAAAGTCACGAACGATATGGGAAGCTTCATAAATTGCGTCACGCAGAAATAGGGGGAGGGGCAGGGGGGTTGCGGCGAATGTGACGTTAGCGTGACAATATGTCGCTCTATATACATAAAGCATATTAGGGGGGGGGGGGGGGGGGTGACGGCCAAAAAAGCGTGCCGTCGGGGGAGGGGGTGGCGACGGATGAATTTCTGCGTGACGCAATTTACGTAAGCTTCCCTATCGATGATCACGCTAGGCAGTCAAGCCTCAACGTATGTTACAATTCCCTAAGTGCTGCACCGCACATATTCTTTACTTATGGGACCAGCGCGATATTTTTAAATTGAGATGATGTCGGGTTGCACGCCATAGACACCTTTTCTTATTGATGTTTTTCTTTTTATCTTTTTATTTAATATTGCTGATTATTTTGATCCCATTTTAGCGCTTGGGGACTTTTGCGCCATGGTTGTCTGCTTCAAGTCGTTCTATCTGCTCAGCATCACTGCAGCTGTCCAAATGTCGTTGGTCTGTGCCGTAGGGAGAGAGTCACTGCACCCTCCACTACTACCACCTCGGGGTAGTGGCACATTGGCTGAAATAATGACAAGGCCTCATCCCATCTGCGGCCAACATCCACTTCGAGCTGTCATGAGGAAACTCTTCGCTGCAGGTAAATCCTCATGTTTGGGAAGAATGGAGGACGTACCGTAGTGTAAACGAAACATCCCATCCCTGGCAGAGATTCGCCTCATTTTTTGGGTAGCCTACTAATTGCGAAAACCAAAATTAGTATAGGGTGCTATGGAGGTAAACCCGGTCATAAAAAATCCAGCCAACAAAGTTGGCAGAGCTGCACATTCATAAAACAATCCACGCTCGACACCATGTTTTAGACTTAGCCGGTTCTAGGGTACGACGTCTTCGCGCGTCCCGAAGCGAAATAGACTACGGTAGGTTACGTACGTAGTAAAAACGAAAACGCAACGCGGGTCGTCGTCTTCGCTTTTTACTTCGTACCTAACCTACCGTAGTCTCCTTCGCTTCGCTACGCTCTATGACGTCATACCCTAGAACGACTAATCTTTTTCAGGTAACGAGAGTGGATGGACCGAGTGAGATATGTTGCATCAGTCAATTCCTTGAACTCTCCTCTTTCAAATGAGCTAGATTTGGTACTAGTAAACCCTACTGCTGTAATAGTTGGGCATGCTGCCTGTAAGTGTTGCTTTTAGCTCCTAGAATCGTGGTGAAAGATGGACAGATGCTTACGATGGCACTGAAGAAAAATTTCCCTGTACTTGACCGAATGGTGACGAAGTATCAGGAGTGCATAATTTTCACACACGGAGGCCACTTCTAGCTTCAATTTCTGCTGTGACCTACCTCACAGCAGGAACCATGCTTCAGGTTCATCGGAAGGCTGTTTGATTCTTGATATTTTATTTATTCTGTCGCTTTCTTAGCGCAGTTCTCAAGGACAGATTGCCTAATCATGTTGCGGGCCAACAATTGGTGTAGTGTAGTAGAAAACAAATGCAAAATAAATAATGTTGCGGTGATCGTTACTAGTTGGGTTTGCTACTATGTCCGTCCATCAGTTGTCTGTCACAGTAACAACTCGAAATATTGTTTTGTTTACCAACTTTTCAAAATGTACCTACACAGCTGAAAAGTACAGAACTTTGTGCGTGCATACTAGCATACCTAGCTAAAAGGTTCATTTACGTATGGAGTAACAGAGGTTGCCGTACCGTATGCCTACCTACCCTATGTATCTGTATGTACACCGGTGGGCTATATGCACCACATGTTGGTACGTACGTACAGCCACCTTTACGCACATCCTACATACAAAGTTCGCCTCACCTGAGCTATGCAACGTAGATCCACGCCTGTGTTCTGTTGCCAGCTGCCGCTTGCCACCGAATAGCTATAGAAAGTCTGTTACAGCCAGCGTAGAAGTACAGGGTGTCCAACCTATACTTGCACAACTTTCAATTGATCGTAACTCCCGTTTTAAGAGGCGCAGATAAAGATGGGACCTAACTCCTCTGAAAGCTCGATTCAAGAGCTATAATACGGTTTGTCTGCCGTTTCAATGACTCACCGTTCGCGAGTTAGAGCGATTCCCGCAAAACACCTCGAAAATGATTTTGGCCAAACTACTTTTTGGCGATTTCTAGCCGATTGCACAGCTAATTCATTGATAACTGGGCTAAAACATGTTAGTACGAATGTGAAAGAGGAAAATAACTGACCAGCAATATTTCCCAATGTACCACACCATTGGAGATTAGATTTTTGCACCTAGAAGAGCTTTTTTGACCAAAATGATCAAACTAACCGAAAGGGTTGCATTGCAGTGTGACAGTTCAGCATGGAGAGTGAAAATGGACAATAAAGTGCCCACATTCATCTAGAAGGTAACACCACAGAACAATATGAGGCAATTAAAGGGTATCAATGAACAATACTCATATTTATGACAGATTATCACTGGCTGAAGCAAGAAAAATGCAGCCAAAAAGGGAAATTAATGTGCATTCAGTTTGGCCAAAATCATTATAATGAGGTGTTTTGCGGGAATCGCTCTAACTCGCGAACGGTAGGGCATACAGAAGTGGCGAACACATCAAAATATATCCTTTGAATTGCGCTTTCAGATAAGCTGGATCCCATCTTTCTCTACCTCTTAATACGGGAGTTATGGTCAATTGAAAGTTGTGCAAATATAGGTTGGACACCCTGTACGTAGGCTTCACGTCGCCAGCTCTGTTCGCTTCTACTCCAGCTCCTGCGTAGCTCGCATCCACATGCACTGTACAAAATTCGCAGAGCAGAGAGTACGTATGAAAGGACGATGGCTGGCTACAGATTTTTGCATGCTTCGTGTATAACCGCCGGGGTTATGCACGAGTGCAATTGACGTTAGTCGCCGATATGGGAGGTTAAATACGAGGGGATTATACACGAATCATTACAGTAATGACATGCTCGCTCACAGATGGCCATCAAGCAAAAGAATGCAATGCACGTCGACAAAAGTTTTTCATCAACATCTTATCTGTGTCAGTCAACGCCTGAACATAATGTTATTTTCAAACAAATGCAAGTCAACGAGATGTATTATTGTACTGTACTTCCATTCACTCAGCTCACAATAGCTGTTTACCAATCCAACTTCATCGGTGAACTAAAATGTCGTGTAAACGGTAAAACACAATAAAATTGTGTGAATTTCTTGGACCAGAGAGAGGTTTCCTTTCAGAGGAGGTTCAGCAACGCTGACGGATCACATTGCATGGGGGAGTAGTAGCAATTGCTGCAAAAACGCCACAATAATTATCAATAAAACGTATGAATTAGGGTACTTTGGGGTAAACCCGGCCATAATCCGGCCACCTGAATTTCAGGGCTCTGCATTGCATACCTACCTATCACAGCAAAACCAGTGTACCGATTGAGACACATGTTTATATCAACACTTCCTTGAACTCTTTCGTTTTCATTTGCTGAAACAGCAAGTTCAAAGAAGCTTTAGGTAGCCGGGTTTACCCCACATTACCCTATATGTACATTGTACAGTAGCATTATTTCTTATCTATGTACTTGTATATATACTGTATGTATAATACGTAGGGTGTAGGTATGTATGCCAAGCCCCAGTAGCACTCAATGTAGGCCCAGGTACCGTAGTATGTAGGTAACCTACTGCATGTACTCATTCAGACAAGGAGTTTGGACGCTGGAGTCCTCCTACGTATACTTTTCACTCTCTTACTTTTTCACACTTCCTCGTCGTGTGGGCATGCCTCGGCTTCTCCTACCGACCAGTGGCATCAGTCTCTTGGTCACTTTTTGACTGTCATCCGAACCCCAAGGCTGTTCCCTTCCATCCACTGCTAACATGGCTTCGTCGTCCGAAATCACTCTGCTAGCTGGCACTTGCAGGGAATTTGTCAGCAGTATCCGGCGCAGATTTTCCAGCAAGCCATTCTCTAGCTGAACAGCGCTATTGACCAGTCGTTGGGCTGAGTTGGGCTGGGTTGACAAACAAGCTATGAGGATAACTAGAAGAGTTAGGAGTTGAAGAGCGGAGGTCTTCATTCTTTTTATCCTGCAAAAAGTGGAGACAGGGAAATTGGCCAGCTCTGCAAAATCAAGGAGAGAAGAACGAATCAGGAAAGACGAAGGGGTGAAATTAATTTAGTAGTAGTTCGACAGCTTTAAAAAGTGGACGTGAGTATTTCAGGAAATAACCTAAAGGACACCCACACCGCAGGCGGAAAAAAGGATAAAAAAGATGATTGAACATGCGCCGACGCCTACTACTGTATACAGTATTCACTGTAAAAAAAACACAAGCACAACGTCGGCCAAGGTTGAAAGCAAAAAAACAAGGAATCAAGTAGGCTAACAAACAACTCCTCTCTCCTACGTATGCACATACCAAGGGTACGGTATGTACGCACATAGTCAGAGGCCATAGCCATACTTAGTACATACGCTCAAGACCATTCGCCTAAACTAATTGAGGTAGGTTACAGTAGGTTGCTAATTAGTGAATATATGAATCTTAACCGGTTAGTCATGCATACAGCGTGAAAATAATGAGAAACTGTACGCCTGAGCTATGACCTTTATTGAATAAGATTTCGTTTTCCTGTCGAAACGAAATTTCGAACGAACGCAGATAGGAGAACGTATGTCCAAGGTTACCAATTGCCTGGTTTTTAATTAAGTCTTTTCCTTTTCTTCTTTTTGTTTCCTTTCATTTGACAATACACATACACAAATATACAGTATGTAATGTACTGTACGTAGTACAGGGTGTTTCATAATATACTCACCTGATGTTTGTGTCTCTATCTCCACAGCGGGGTGTTATTTTCAAATGCGGTCTTTTGCAATAAGTGGCCAAGGCTTTCACGTCTATTCATACAAAATTTCAACCTTCTAGGCCAACAGGAAGCGGATGAAAACAATTCAGAAAGGCTGACCTCAGATATCGAGGATTTTTGCCTGCTATTTTACCACAACAAAGAGCATATTCTATCATCTACAAGCTAAAACATTTTCATATCCTGTTCAATATCCTATGTAGGACGCTGCAAAACCAAATCTACTGCGCCATTGCGAAGAAAATTGAAAAACTCATCCGTGAAGTGCAACTTCGGCAATAACCCTGGTCTTTTGCCCCATAGTAAAAAAAACGTAAATATTTTGTGCTCGAAAGTTTGAGCTTTCATAACATCCTTGATAGAAGGACTACAGGACTGTAATTTTGCCTCCACAATTGTAGAAGCCTTAGCTACCAAATTTTAAAGAGCGAACTGAAATCGAACGCTCCGTTTATGAATACGAGGCACAAACATCCGTTGCGTGTGCGTTTATTATGAAAGACCCCGTATTTATGTAAAGATGAAATTATACTGATTGGTCTCACTACAGCGGCACCGCTATATCTTACTTTAATCTAACAGATTAATCTTGACCCTTGTCAGTGTGTAAAAAAAGTTTGATTCAATCCATGCTCCATGCATTCAAATTTCCCCCTCTTGCGTGACGAGCTGTTCAGGTGCGTGACTAATATTTTGTTCGTGATTTCCAAATATAATCGCCTGTCAAAATTAGCACCCGTATCATCAATGTCAGCGTGTCACAAGAGTACGGTACGTAAGCATGTAACATGTATGACACGTACTGTACAGTGTACACGTAGTGTTGCGTGACGGTACGTCGTTCTGTCGATCCATTTTTTTAATCTGATAACTGTCTCTGCAGGTTCACCATGTGTGGGAGGAAAGATAAAATAAATATTCTTTTTTTTGTTCCAATTCAACAGTCACTCACTAGTTCACTACTCTTTAATCAGCAATGCCATCAGCACAAGCAACTTCAATCTTGCTTCAACGTTCAAACTGGGCAGCTGTATCGATTTGTCATCTTTAGGTGCTTTTAAAAATATAACGAGAGGGTACCTACGCATGAACGCATACATGTATTCGAAATAATTGGATAATTTTAGAATGGATATTGAATAGATATTTTTAGCATCAAATTAGGAAGCCAACCTGGACGCTGAAACTATTGTCCGCTTACTTCCATACATACTGTACGTAGTCGCGCCCACTTTCTTTCGTGCCTGTGTTTCGCCAGAAAAGCCATTACAGTAAGATCGTGCGAAAAGCAGTAGTCTACAGACAGGCTCAAAAGACTTCCTGCTGTATTGTAAGTACATATACATACATACGTGTGAAAAAGCGAATGAATGATTCGGTTAAAAATAAGGCAGCGATTAATTAAAAAAAAGAATGTTAAACACAGGTGTCCAGTCCAGGGCTAGGACTTTATCGACGTCGTATAAGTAGTCATCTTGCAGCACAGTAGCATAAAGCAATCTAAGACATGATCAGCAAAGCTTATAGAGGCATACTGTAGTTTGTAGTACTGTAAAGCTTCGTGTATAACCCCCCCTCTAGTATAACCCCCCTCGTGTATAACCCCCCTAATCGGTGACTAACGAAAATCGGCATCGTGTATAACCCCCACCCCCTAATCGGTAACTAACGAAAATCGGCATCGTGTATAACCCCCGGGGGGTTATACACGAGGGAAAAATAACGAATTCCTGATGCGTTGGCGAAAGTTCTGACTGATATCTGGGAAATGGGCCGTCTCAAATACGTGGCATGCAAAGTTACTGGCTATATCGACAACGGCGACTAGCGGTGCATGAATTCCAGGAGGACACAAATCGTTATACCATGCACCTACAAAATCTACGGAGAGGATGAACATCGAAAATACGTCAGAGATACTACTAGGAAGGCACAGTACGCTGTCAGTGACTACCAATAGGGCAATAAATGAGTGTCTGTGGATAATTCACTGTGAAAACGGCAAAAAAATCTGCTATTGAAAAAACCCCTTGAGTATAACCCCCCTCGTGTATAACCCCCCTCGTGTATAACCCCCTCGAATCGGCGACTAACGATTTTTATCCCCCCGGGGGTTATACACGAAGCTTTACAGTAGCTTATACGCCCTCAATAACCCCCCTTTATTTTGGTGACTAACGATTTTTCTTCCCCCTCTAAAAACCAAACTTTGAAAACGCGTAAAACGTGCAAATAATGCAAAAGCATGTGGATGATGATTTGGCACCAATTTGTCTGACCTCGTGCTTCTTTCTGTATTCAACTTCCCACCCAACTCCGCTGGTGTAGCAGGAGTAAAAAAGTTGCCACTCCGCATCGTCCGAAGGTCAAGAGATTGATCGCCGCGTTTTTTGGGGGCGGCGAATATCACAAGGACAGGGTTTATTCTCTATGTATCTATTCATGGGAGAGGAGGAGTACAAACGAAACGACATGACATAACGTACAGTGCAGCATGCATACATCTTCCGTCGCATCGTAATGATTGTACGGATGAATGGATTCGAAAGCGTTTCTTGACCCTCGGATATGCATTCGAAGACAATTACATATGTGGGTGCAGTACGACTACGACATTGTGCCAGAAATTTTGCCACTTTTGCGCTGAAAACGTCCCGTGAGCTTTTTTTTGCTTGTAACATGTAGTAGGTACAGGCTGTTTCATATGATATGTCACCTATAAAAGTGCTTATAACTTCCGTATTAAGAGAGACATTTCAACCAGGTTTTTTTATTAGAAACTTGAAAATATGCCTGACAAGCATGCAAAATTTCATTGACGTACGTACATGCACTATTAACGAAGAAACAAGCGACGCCTTTTCAGGACCTATTTTTCGATGTCGCCGCCTACGTTCTCCAGTAACTGTGCAGTCATCTTCAAAACTCTGGAAAGACTCCTTTTCCAGCATGTTCATAGGGATGGCGGCAATGTTTCCTTTATGTTTTGGCATTGTAAGCTCCAGAAGATCCGAATGGATGCTTGAATGGAGCGGAACAGCTCACCTCTTTCCATGTGTACTTCAAAAATCGAGCGTTTTTCACGCCACTGCCGATTTTGACCCCAATGTTTGAGGCTTCATAATTCCCTTCATAGTTGAGACCCATCAATGAAATTTTGCGTGCTTGTCAGGCATATTTTCAAGTTTCTAATAAAAAAAACCTGGTTGAAATGTCTCTCTTAATACGGGAGTTATTAGCACTTTTATAGGTGACATATCATATGAAACAGCCTGTATATACTGTAACTGTGCAGACAAAAGTCATACACATTCGCCGTACGTAGAGAACACGTACAGTCATGTACATTACAGTACGTAGTCATTGAACTGCAAGTCTGCTAGTATGCCACATTGAAAAATGTGGAAGATTCACATCGAGTCACTGCTTGCGCTTATCAGTACATGCACCAGTGTTACCAGAGGATTAAGCGATGAAGATCAAGCTACTCTGGCCCAAGCTCATTGTGTTTCCTTGGTTTCATCCTTCTTTCCATCTTCATCACTTCTACCACTAAACCAAAGTACTCATGGCAAGTTTACAGTGATGGCCATCAGACGACCAATCTGCCACGATTCAGCCAACGACGACGATGGTCGGCATTCTTCGCGCACCGTGAGAAAGCTGAAAAGCTATCCTTCTTTAGCTGCAGAAAACAATACTAAGATGTTGGCGAAGGGAGTCTTTTCTTGCTTCCATCGCTACTCTCACATCACCCTGAGCTCCGAGGGACGCCATCAGGCCTCATTCGTGGAAAATCTGTCTCTGCGTCAGTGCCAGGTAAAATGTGCGCGAATGCGGGAGTATTGTCGCTCGGTCATCTACTTCTACTCCATGCGACGGTGCGTGCTGAATTCGCAAAGCATTGATTCAGAACCGGAGAGTTTTCGAGTTGAAAACGTCGGAACCGTGAACGTGGATTACTTCGACAATCATTGCTGGGAAGTACACGTAACTCCAAGCACTACCACCACAAGAAAAACTACGCCAACAACAACTACTCCAACCACATCTACGTCTTTTGTATCTTCAATGCAGACGTCGAACAAAGCAGAACGGAACGCAAGAAGAGAGCAGAACATGGCGGAAAGTTCGACTCGCCAACCGATGATGGCCACCTCTGTTCGCGCGTCCACCAAATCCATAGAAGGACACGATTGCTTCAAACGTATACCGGAAATGGTATTGGTAGGCCACGCGCAAGAGGCGTTTTCCACCGACAGTCTCGTCACTTGTCAGGAAGCTTGCTTCTACCAGGAAACTCTGAAAAAGGCTCCTCACCATGACATGAGTTTGTAGTCCTCTGAATTTAGAGGGGTTACACTGTACAAAGTATGTACAGCGGGCGCGTAAACAGTTGCGAAAGAAATTCCCTTTCGACATATTTTGAAAGCGTGCCTTCTCCACCTATTCTTTCGCAACTCTACGCACGCGGCGTACTTCTACGGCTCGCGTGGACCGCTGTGTAAGTCCGCTAATACAGAGGACTACAAAGTTCATGGTGGAGGACCTTTTTCAGAGTTTCCGGGTACTCCAAGGCCTTTCGCTGCAGGTCCATCTCTTTCTACAGGGACAGCGGCAGATGTATTCTGAACCGAGCGAGCAAAGATGACATGCCCAGGTGGCTGGTTCATGGCGGTAGGGGCGTGGAGTACTACGACAACTACTGTACACCAAGAGCGTATTATCCTGGGGTATAGATAGACACATAAGAAGAACATGCGGGCGCAAGTGCTCCGCAGAAGTGTTGTAAGACCCAAAAATCGGTGGCAGGGACGTACACTTTCTATGAAATACTGTAGGCCTCCCGAGTACAGGGTAGGGTATCTCACGTAGACCTCGCTCATGATTCAGCCTTATAACTTCCGTAATACAGTACAGGGCTATAGATAGGTATGCGCTAGAATAAAGCTACAAGTAATTTTTTTTGCGCCCTAAATTTGGGTGGCTAGGGGGCGCAAATTTTTCACCTGACTTTTTCATAACTGGTTGCATGGTCGCATGCAAGATGGGCTCAATTCCCCTAAAACCGCCATAATCGGCCTTTCCCACGTCTTTTGGGTCTACTACAAGGTCAAGAAGATTACGACGTACTTATCTACACGCATATGTATGGCTTTGTACGTACATTGTCGGGCTTCTTGCATACAGTACCTGTCACTGTGCAACTATAGTACAAATTATTTTCTGGGAACCATGCATCATTGATCTAGGATTGTAGCCAACGTACCTTAAGCGGTTTAAATTGATAACTTCAGCCCGCCCTGGAAAATAAAACTCACAGTCCGTCTACGTGCCCTCTGTGTCGAGAAATCGCCAAATTCCTTAAGTACTGAAAAAATTAACACTTTTTTGATTATTCAACATAACTGAAAAAGCTGCAAATACTTTTTCATTAAAAATAACCTATCCTATGTAGAATTTGCACTTCTTCAAAAATAGTATTGGTGTTTCAAAAATTTAACCCCTATTCCAAAAAATTGTCACAAAATACATAAATTTTGCAAAATTATATACTAGGGGTTAAAATTTTTTTGAAACACTCGATACTGTTCTTGAGAAATCTAATCCTCAAAATTCTACATACAAAATAGAGGCTACTTTTATAACTAAAAAATTTTGTGGCTTGTTCATTTATGCTGAATCGAAAAGTGCACCTTTTGAGACAATTTGAGTACTTAGGTAAATCGGCGATTTCTCAACACAGAGGGCACGTAGACGTATGCGGTTTTTTTTATTTTCCAGGCGAGCTAAATTATTGAGAAAGTTTAACCGCTTTCAGTGAATGTTGGCTAGATCCTGAGAGACAACGCACGGGCTTCTCAGAAAATATAATTCTGCACCACAAAGCTCATTTTGAATAGTTTCTGATGCTTGTAAAAATGAGCGATTGACTCTTAAAATAGTAAAATTTTCCCAGGGGGCGCTGCCCCCTGGACCCCGCCGGGGCTCGCCCCCAGACCCCCGGCAGCCTTTGGGGCGGCCGGGGCCTCCCTCCGCAGCCGCGGCTCGCTACGCTCGCCAAAATTTTTGCGCCCCAGATTTTCATAGGCTATCAGCTGCAGTAGACACGAGTGAACTCCCAGAAACCCAAGAACATAGCATTCTTGTGGCAAAATTTAAGCCAGATAAGCACGGGTTTCTGGGGACAAAATTCTAGCTCATATCTATGTATATGAAAAACTGCATAGGGCTGGATGGTTAGGGAGGTCTACGATAGACACCCTGCAGTATACGTTTCGTTCTTTTTGATGAATTTCTTGATCTACACCGTGACGGTGAAACTTATGCAGCTGTTGCGAGGAAGATTGTGAAGAAGAACAGGAGAGCTAGAGCAAGAAAATGGCGGAAAAGAAGCCAGAAAACAACTGGCAAAATATGGCGGCAACGGTTTGCCACGGCCACATCGATTAAAGTCGCACAAGAAATTTCATGAACCAGCTGTAATTCTAGCCACAAAAATATGAAAGAGTACATGGGTCAAAAACTTCTACGTGAAACTTGAGCTTGCCGTTCAAGAAAAGTTTGTCAGCGGCTCTCAGTGTCGAAAAATTCTGCGATTTTCTTCCAGAATGAATCGCTAAATTGTGAACGTCATTGGGCAATTCTTAAACCTCGCAAACTCCCGAAAAATCAAAATGGCAGAAATAAGCACACGCGATGAGAAACTATAAAATGCGCATCGGGCGTAATAGGTCGAGGGTGCGTCGTGGTTTGCGTGGTTTAGCGTCTGCCGAAAGGTGACACGATTTCAGTGCTGAAGGAATTTGGCGAGACTCGAACACTGAGAGCCGCTGGACAGTTTTTTTTTATCGGACGGCGAGCTAAAGTTAGCTGTAGAAGTTTTACCGCTGTGCTCAACCCCTTCATTGGCTGAGAAAAAATTACTCGTCCATGGAATCTCGTGCGACTATAGTTGTGCAGAATTGTGCCACCAAGTACCACTGGTGAATCAAAGGAACGGAGCCGACTTCTGGAAGTGCGGCGGAGTCTTCCAAATTACGAAGGGATCAATATCTTCGAGTTTGCAAAGCGAGATACAGTTTCGTGATGCCTGTACGGTGGCCTCTTCCAATTGCCAGCTAAACTATTGTTGCTGCTTTCACCAAACGCAGGAATGATTTCTACTGAAGTACGTGTATTGTACGTAACGTATTGTTGCTGTTGTATCGATTGATGTATCGAAGTACGTACGTACGGCTGTATCGATTGATTATTTTATTTCATGCCGCGTTCACCACACTGTACATACGTCCGTACGTCCGACGTATCTAGGAGTTCATGGTCGTTTGCGGTGTCATGTGCTCCTACGTAGATACGTCGGACGTACGGATATGCGGACGTAAGGTGAACGGGGCATCATGTCCGTATGTAGTAAAGAAAGAGCTATTCGCTCAAATTCGAATCAATATTATCGATTAACGGCATGTCGGCCATGTAAATAAAACATAAGTCACTATCGTCACCAAGATTAAGTTCACACTTCCCATAATTCTGACTGGTGCAGCTTGGGTAGAAGTAGTTAGGTTGTTCGTTGGTGTTGTAACACTGCGTTGCACCCTTCCACCAGTAGTTGTGCCAGTGCTGGTTGGAGCAGTACTAGCGGTTGGACTAGTAGTTGGAGCAGGGGTAGTAGTAGTAGTAGTTGGCGCGGCGGTTGTAAATTTGTTACTAGCGCATTCTTGGTACCAATTCTTAGGAATGAATTGTTGACTTCGTTGAATGAATGTGGACAGTGAACACATGCCGGAGTCACAGCCACCACTGGTTGGAATTGGCACAAACTGACTGGAGTTGTACTTGTTTTTAAATTGGAGCTAAAAGACAAACCCATTCTTTGTTTTTCTGTGTTGCTCGTGCTTGCTGAATCGGTCACAGTCACAAGAGATTAGGCTTAGCAATGGACATAGGCTTGGCTTAGGCTTAGCGCAATGGACATACATAGGCTAGGCTTAAAGGCAAGGGCTACCCCAACATCGACTTATGAATTTCTACTTCAAACCAATCCTATCAAAAACTACATTTTTATTCGAGTCTTTTGCAAAAAACCGCTTTTCAAAATTCCTATCCGTTCTCGAGTTATTCGATAATAAAGGTTGCAAATTTTCAATACTGAAGGCGACGTCGGGAACCGTTATGGTAGGTCAGTTTTGAAAAGGGTTAGTTGGAAATACAGCGCCTTTTTCCTGTTTTTGCTTTTGGGACTTCTACTCTATCTCTAGGGAGCCTAAAAAAATGTTCCCTACGGTCCGGGCCACAGTCCATGCAGCCAATGTGCTGCATTTACAATTCTACCCTTTTCACTAGCCACGAAACACATACCGTAACGGTTCCCGACGTCGCCCTCAGTACTGAAAATTTGCAACCTTTATCATAGAATAACTCGAGAACGGTAGGAATTTTGAAAAGCGATTTTTTGCAAAAGACTCGAATAAAAATATAGTTTTTGATAAGATGGGTTTGAATTCGATATTCGTAAGTCGATGTTGGGGTAGCCCTTGCCTTTAAGCTTAGCAATGGACATAGGCTTAGGCTTAGCAATGGACATAGGCTTAGGCTTAGCAATGGACATAGGCTTAGGCTTAGCAATGGACATAGGCTTAGGCTTAGTCTTAGCAATGGACATACATAGGCTTAGGCTTAGGCTTAGCAATGGACATACATAGGCTTAGGCTTAAGCTTAGCAATGGACATACATAGGCTTAGGCGTAGGCTTAGCAACGGACATAGGCTTAGGCTTAGCAATGGACATAGGCTTAGGCTTAGCAATGGACATAGGCTTGGCTTAGGCTTAGCAATGGACATACTGAGGCTTAGGCTTAAGCTTAGCAATGGACATAGGCTTGGCTTAGGCTTAGCAATGGACATACATAGGCTTAGGCTTAAGCTTAGCAATGGACATAGGCTTAGGCCTAGCAATGGACATAGACTTGGCTTAGGCTTAGCAATGGACATAGGCTTAGGCTTACCTAGCAATGGACATAGGCTGAGGCTTAGGCTTTAGCAATGGACATAGGCTTAGGCTTAGCAATGGACATGTAGGCTTAGGCTTACTTAGCAATGGACATAGGCTTAGGCTTAGGCTTAGCAATGGACATAGGCTGAGGCTTAGGCTTTAGCAATGGACATAGGCTTAGGCTTAGCAATGGACATAGGCTTAGGCTTAGGCTTAGCAATGGACGTATGCTTAGGCTTAGGCTTAGCAACGGACATAGGCTTAAGCTTAGCAATGGACATAGGCTTGGCTTAGGCTTAGCAATGGACATAGGCTTAGGTTTAGGCTTAGCAATGGACATAGCTTAGGCTTAGGCTTAGCAACGGACATACATAGGCTTAGGCTTAAGCTTAGCAATGGACATAGGCTTGGCTTAATGGACATACATAGGCTTAGGCTTAAGCTTAGCAATGGACATAGGCTTAGGCTTAGGCTTAGGCTTAGCAATGGACATAGGCTTGGCTTAGGCTTAGCAATGGACATAGGCTTAGGTTTAGGCTTAGCAATGGACATAGCTTAGGCTTAGGCTTAGCAACGGACATACATAGGCTTAGGCTTAAGCTTAGCAATGGACATAGGCTTGGCTTAGGCTTAGCAATGGACATACATAGGCTTAGGCTTAAGCTTAGCAATGGACATAGGCTTAGGCTTAGGCTTAGCAATGGACATAGGCTTAGGCTTACTTAGCAATGGACAAAGGCTTAGGCTTAAGCTTAGCAATGGACATAGGCTTGGCTTAGGCTTAGCAATGGACATAGGCTGAGGCTTAGGCTTAGCAATGGACATAGGCTTAGGCTTAGTAATGGACATAGGCTTAGGCTTAGCAATGGACAAAGGGTTATGCTTAGGCTTAGCTATGGACATAGGCTTAGGCTTTGCAATGGACATAGGCTTAGGTGTAGGTACATATGGAGTTGTAGTAGCTAACTATAGTCTGTCCAATAGCAGTTGGCACCTGGACTCAAGGCGAGTTGCGTAGTTTGCATGTACTTCTGCTAAATAGGAGTACACGAAGCGTGGACAGAAATCCGCATTTGTAAATCTATTTTACGCAACGCGCCTTGAGTTCAGGTGACAACTGCTATTGGCCAGACTATAGTGAGAAAGGAACCTAACCCGGACACTGAAGCTTTTGTCCACTTCCTGCCATAGTTCCACAATAGCCACTGAGGCAGGGAAGGGCAGACCACCTCCTGTGAGTGCAGCCGCTCCCGTTAACGCTCCCACGTTGTTTCTTGCCAGTGTTTCCAGAAAAGCCATTACAGTAAGATCGTGCTAAAAGCAGCATACTACTGCACAGACAAATTCAAAAGACACAATTTCTTGCTGTGCTTGTACCACGAGCATTTCTGATCGTTGGTTGTTCAGAGCAACCAGCGATCAATGTTAGCGCGGGCGTTTTGATAGCTTGCTGATCGCTGGTTGTTCGCTAAGAAAGAGTTGTTTGCTGGTTGTTCGATGGTTGTCCTGGACCAACCAGCGAAGAACCTGTGATCAGAAATGCTCCTACTTACGTACATACGTGTATGTAGTACTTGTGAAACATTATGAATGAATTGATCGTGCGATTACCGCTGAATAGCCGTAGAATTTCAACGGGTAAATGGTGTTCTTGCGACACTTGTCGTTCTGGTTCGCTTGCATGCAGTAAATTTTGAGCTTCATACGTGCTATCATATCCCCGAGCAGGTTGCCTAAAAGTAGACGATGGATCACTTTAGTAAGTGAACATACAAATACACAAACAAAGGGGCAATTTCCTGTTTACCTATTTTTATTTACTGGTAATATTTTGCTAACCTCCTCGCAATCTTGCCAAATAGGGATTATGGTACAAGAAACGATCGCTAACGGCCTTTAAATTTTGGATACGCTGGTACATCGAAGGTGTGACCCAAGAAGGCATGGTGTGCAAGTTTGGCGCTGCATGCTACAAAATCAAGGAATGAGTTAAAAGTGAAGCCTGTTGCAATTCAAACGAACGTAAACATAAACAATATTATCTCCTTTGTCACCTCGAAATAGAGCGGGTCGCTGACTTCGTACATTCTGTCCAGAGTTAGCGGAGGGTTAATCCCGGTTAATTGCGTAAGAGTGTTCATAAATTGCTGCAAAAGGCACGTCACGAAATGATCGAAAACGTACCTACTGTAACGAAAAATTATTTATTCCAAGGACTTGCCCTGTCCTAAAGTTGTCCTTAGGGTTGTCCTGTATAAAGAAATGGGCAACTTTAGGACAGAGGCGTCGCCTGGATCTTGCCTGGTTTGCGTTGACCACGCTCATCCAAGCTGGAGATTTCCACACAACGTTCTTGTTCAAGTATTTTACCGCTTGACAAGGTGGCCACCAAATGAGCTGATGAACATAAATATTACACGTTACAGGACAACTTTTGCATATACAGTGCTTACGTTACCGAGATTAGTGGTGTGCATTTCTTTTTTACAGATACGCTGCATAAAAGTAAACAAGCAATATTTTTTACGTTATTCGTGGAGAGGGGTACAGCTTGCACTGGCATTGGTTGCCAATTGGTTCGACAACTTGCTATATTCGGCATTGGAGTCATCAGGTTTTGTCTTTGGAAAAACATGCCAGCAAGATTGGAATAGGCACTCATCAAAGTGCGGTTGTAGTCGGTGCTACGGATGTACATCTGCAAAAATTTTAAAAACATATATTCAGTACACACTTTGAAAAATGAAGGCTGCACTTTTCCATTCATTTTTCACACCTACCAACCTGGCTCGCTAAATGTGATGGATCAACCCAATTTGGATATTTCGCTGCGAGTTGAGTTCCAAGCGTGAATTCTTCCATCATACCCGGCTAAAAATTTTGGTACGATAACAACCAAAAGCCGTGATACGGCAGTACTAACAGGCCATTCGTATTCCATAATAACAACAATTTGCAGGACATGCCCATTTACAGGTGTCAATTCTCCAAGCAGTCCCTGGAACCATGTGGAGAGATTGTTCGCCGTATCAGTGGGAATCAGACTCACCGGAGTTCTGTCGCCGTGCCTCCAAATCTGAGGAACAAAATATCACAGCTTAATCGTAAAGAAAACGTTGGGTACTGTGCCGTTGGGTAAACCCGGCCACCTAAGCTCCTCTGAACTTGCTGTTTCAGCAAATGACGAAAGCCAAATGCTCATTTGAAGGTGGAGAGTTCAAGCAATCGATTGATATTATACACATTTGGCTCAATCGGCCCATTGGTTGCTGAGATAATGCAGCGCTAGGTGGCAGTATTTTCCCCCATTGCCGGGATTACCCCATAGGTACCCTACACATAGCACGCCCACAAAGCTTCAGCCTTCTAGGCCTAGGAGGCCTAAGCCTCCCATAAACAAGCATACCCAACATATTCAGCCCCCAAAGCATATTTTGCCGCGGTCCGCACACAGAGCGAGCTTGAACAAGAACCAGCTGCCGCTGTCCTGCTCCACTTTTCTGTTCAATTCGTCCTTCGGTTTCTGGTGCTGCCAACACGGGAAGCTCTTCTTCCTTCGGGTCAGACAGTCTGGAGTCCGGATCCTGTTCAAACTGGTCGATCTCCTCCTCAGATGTGATACCGCATTCTTTCAGGATATTCTGCGGCATGAACGGAATGCTGCGCTGGAAGAAGAGGGCGAAATTGCATTTGCCCGTTACACAGGCCCCACCCGCGCCGCTCACGGGCACCGCAAAATCGAATTTGGTGAGGT